>QVRM01004761.1:0-42934 GCA_003439945.1 Dermanyssus gallinae
GGGCTCAATGGAACAGCATTTTGTTGGTTTGGCTTCCGCGACTTGTCTGAACGTCTGGTCAGTTCTATTATATATATATATATATTTATATACCTATATATAGTATGGGGCTCAATGGAAGCAGCATTTTTGGCTCCGCGACTGTCTGAACGTCTGGTCAGTTCTATTATATATATATATATATATATATATATATATATATATATATATATATATATACATTTAAGGACTTATCGGGCAAATTCTGCGCCAAGACAACCGGTTGAATATATATATATATATATATATTATATTTCTAGGTCCATTTGCTCCTCCCAACGTTGAATCTACTAGCATCGCTACAAGGATCACTTCTTGATGTGCCATGTCCCCGATGACAAATGTTCATATTTTAAAAGCGTGTCCCATGCAAAGATTAGCTACTGACTATGACCATAAATAGTAGGCAATATGCTCGCTCCAACGCCGTTGCTCCTAAATGGTATGCAGTGGCAACGTTCCCTCAGAGACTTAGAGAAATCGGTACAAATCTATGTGAGGGCTTGCGGGTGATCGATTAGGTATTGCAAATACCACTTTTCGCTGCAAGATGGTGGAGGGGAAGAGAATACGACGTCGCTACACTCTATGCTTAGGTAGGCTAATTTAATAGGTGTTTTGAGGGCAACTTTCGGCATGCGTCGCACAGTTGTCACTTAACTGAATTACTCTCTCAGTTGAGCGTAGCGCTGCTTACGTTCAAGCTATTGAGGGAAATAATTGCTGCGGACGTTCTCTCTCTGCTTACTGCCATCACCAGTGGAGCAAATCGCCGGGCGACTGTTTTGTTTTGCCATGCCGTGGCTCAGCTAGAAGTTTAGCCGCCACTGTATCGTCTCTCTTATACCTACAGTATGGAGCTCATTCTAACAGGGATTTCATCACAAAACTCAGTTGCATCTTTTCCCAGCGCGAGATTGAAAACGTTCTTAAGTGTTGTTAATTAGTGGCGTTCATGCAATACCGTATTTATACGGCATTAAGGCATATGCATACAGAGTTCGCAGGACTCGCCGAATCACACAACTCTAATCAAGTGGCCTTTGAAACAGTAAACGCTCTAGGCCAAAGCAACTCTTGACAAAATTTGGTTTTCAAGTCTACATGCTTACAACGACGTCAGAGGCCGCCTAGTTTTCGTAAAATACTCTCGATCGATGTACAATGGAGAAACTCAATGTACGTATTGTGCTCGCTGGCGCACTAGGCTCGGTCAGGCTTAACTTTTGTTGAACCCGTATACCTCCTAATATCAAGACTGCAAGTATTTGTTTGGAGCCCATGCCGCTATCGGAAATTCTGAATTTTAACTTTCCCAGCTGTTTCCCTTCTTCAGCAACTTCTCGCTTATTTTCCGTCTCTAGAAACTCTCCAGCCGACGAGCGGATTTCTTCTGAACCGCCACGAAATCCTGGCCCTTTTCACTATCACCGTGGTCCAAGTGTTGTTTTTGCTTTGCACACGTTTATTTATCAACATACAAACACATTTATATATATATATATATATATATATACTAAAGAGAGCATAGATATCTCCCAAGTCTTGAGTAGTGCGGCGGCCGCTCAATCTGGCGGTCGTCCGCTAAACTGAGCGGTTGTATTTTGCATTAATTCTGCCGTTGCAGACTCGTGCGGCCTCGAATTCATACCGTAGCTGTTCTAACGATGGTAAGTTTCAGTTCAGATAAGAGAGCGCTAACTGTTTCAGGACATCAAAGAGTGGCGCTGCTGAACCGCCGCCCTAGATTTTCGAGTAGCACAGGCCGTCGAGGAGAAGCGCCTAAGGCGGCCAGTGGCATTGGTGTTGTACATATATATATATATATATATTATACCACCTGTACTGAAAGGTGCGTTCCTGTCGTCTCGTCAAACGAGGGCTCGTCCCCTTTCCTGACATCATCCTTTCTTCGTATCGTTCCTGTGCTTAGCAGCGGTTCCAGTGGCTTAACTTGATGTGAATGAGGAAAGCCCAGTTACGCAAACCGAGCATTTTAACAACGAAAAGGGTTACTACCAGAATAGCGGCGATACTACCCCACATAAACGTGACTACGCAGGTCCAATGATTGTTGCGACGAACTCAATCATCGTCGAGTTGAAGCTCACTCGGTGGTTGGAAACGAACGTAGTGGTGAATATATATATATATATATTAGTGTGAATATATATATATATATATATAACGCTGACGCTTTGTGCTTTTACTTGTATATAACCTCTCTATAACGACTACGACGTTGCAGCAATTTGTTTTTAAGGGGTAACAATTGTCACTTGTCCCCCATTTCGTTGGCATTCGAGCATTATTGAAAAGTCGCACGGCCTCCCACAAAGGCTCTACATGTGCACTCAGGGGACACTTCTCACGCGCGCATATCTTTGCATGGAAGTCATGGACTGGTTTTCAGGTATTGATTTCCGTAGTTTGGGCCTTCCATGCGTCTTCTATAAATACACTGGCCGATTACGGCTAGTGAAACGCAACACTAACACTTTCTTAGAGAAGTGGCTTTAATGCTGTCAAGGGCTCTGAAAATAGACTCTCCTAGGAAGCCAAACGATTTGCACCATCAGGGCAATCCTGTATCATCAGGTATCCATACGAGGTTGCTGGCGCTATCTTCAGGTCCTATACCCTCAATAGCTTGTAAAGCTCTGATACGCTGTGAAAGAATGGCAAGTCTCTTTGGACTTTTTCCTTTGGCCTGCTCGGTAAACATCGTTCCTTGTATGGGAAATATTATTTCAAGTACGGAAACTGTTGTACGCCACTCTGTTGGCTTTGGTTTCAGGCGTATGCATCGCTGCCCGTATATCTCCCCTCGCGAAGGAATTCAATTGCCTTTGTCTCATGTAACTTGATCTCTAGGAAATTGCGGGTTATCTACGAAGCTTATGTGGCGGATTCTTTGTTGCAATTCCGCGGTACTGCGAAGAGGGCAGCCCCTTCCATTTAGAATAACACTAAATAGACTTGTTCTCCGCTCTGCGGGCAGACAGGAAGCTATTAACGCCTCGTTAAATAGGGCAACAAACATGGTGCTAGATAGGCGTTTGCCGTAGGTGCTTGTTCCGTATCAGGCCAGAGCCTGCTGATTTAGCCAACGAAGCCCTTCGTATTGCGTTCCAACTTTCGCTACCCCGAAGGGCGAGTCTCGGTGACGGCCTCGACTTTTTTTGCATTTAATGGGGGAGTTGAATAGTAATGCACCATCCGCTTTTATTGAGACATCTGTGCTCTGCGTGTTGTGTCCCATCGTGGTTGATTTCACTTCGCTCCTGCTCTCACCTTGTTTAAATTGGAAACCGTGAAAACCGATTTAGAAGTGACCGGTTCAGGTCTTGAACCCGCGAGCGCACAGATGCAAGGCAATGGCTTTGCCACTAAGCCACCTCGCTCAGTGCATATACGGACACTAGGGTAAGGGCACAGCACAAGGAATTGCACAACTGTGAGCAAACACATAATAAATAGCCCGTAGCCATAGGGCCAAAGAGTAGAGCTGCCTGTTACTATTTGTACGGTCCAAGCTGGGCCTCCCTCATAAGCGTTTTCAGTCTTACCTCTTCAAACTCTGCTTTGGCTTGCTTCGCCGTTGTCCCCTAGGTCCGGCGTGCTTTGGTTTAGTTAGTTGTCATTCGAAAACGGTTTTTCGACGCTGAGTGTTGCCGGTATTGTCTCTTGACAATTCGATCAAGCTGCATGAAACGACTATTGTTTCGAGCTGACACGGCCTGCGACGTGTAAGTTGCGCCCCAATTCTCAGTTCTATAGCGACCAGTGTGCATAACATATGTGCATAAATTATAAAGCGGAAATTTAAGCATGCTGCGGGTTGCATTTCTCATCTGGCCGGACGGTGGGAGTTAATATATATGTGCGGCAAGACCTGCTATTAACTAGGAATAGTTAAGACAGATTTCGGCGCTTCCAAAACGTGGCAAGGCTATTTCGGCATTGCTCGTGTATCCACTTGGGACAACAATATTACGGGGCAGTTGAGACATCAAAGGCTTGTTGTCCTCCCTTATTTTCGTTCTGATATTAGTCATCAGAACGAAAGTAGGCAAAGGGAGAACGAGATAGAAAGACAGTGGAAAGCATCAGAGAAGAAACCGTGCGACGACCCCTGCGATACGCCCAGCACTCCAGGGCAGGATCGACGAGGCAATCGCCGCTCTGCAACACCGCCCTCGGCCGCCATGGGAGCCATGAAATGCCCGTCTTCGTTATCCCCTAAGTAGTCCTTAACTACTGCGGTATTGGCAGACATCATTGTTTGTACAGGACAGCAGCAGCAGCAACAACAACTTTAGCATTACCACGGAAAGCCGCCAACAAAACGTAGGCCAGCACGTTGGGTAAGAGCCGCTGTAGCCGTCCTGTATACCTGTTCTTCCTCTTACCTTGTCAACAAGGGCATCAAACATTTTAACAACTGGCTAAATTTGTCTAGAAGCACGTTTTTGGGGGAGCAACTTCGCTGATTACTCCAACTACGGCTACTGCAACAACAACTACTACTGCTTCAACTAGCCGTCGAGCCCGGTGGCATGGTGGCTTAAGTCTGCGCCTCGCAACCGGAGGAGACACATAGGTACGCGGGCTCGAGCCCCACCGTTGCACATTTGTATTTATGGGGGTCCGTCTATGAAGCAATGTGAAAAACAGTTCCGTGGATGTTAAATCTTGGCTGAGGGTCAGCCCGAAAACTCTACTTTTGCTTCAACTAGCCAGAACTAGCGATAGCTAACTTGACCAATTCGCAACTCGTGACTAACTAGTTGGCCGCGTGGCGACATCTGCGGAGCATCATCACAAGTCTTCTACCCTAGTTGGATATATTGAAGGGGTGGAAGGCAAGAAATGAGGGAAGATAGGTTCTCATGAGGTAATAAATGTAGAATGGGAAAGGTTTAAACGGTATCGAGGCGCAAGGGCGTAAGAACGAAACACAGTAGGGAAACCCAACGTCTAGAGACAAACTTAAACGCGGCGTCACGAAAGATGGTAAGTGAGCGGAGAAAAAGAGAGAGATCGTTGAGGGTCCGCCCGCATGTTGAGGACTATCCGTCCAACGAAGCGTTTAGGAGGCTCTTGGCGGAAAGGAAAGCATAAAGAGGACGATGAACGGGAGACGGGTTACTACGCCTACAGGCGTTGCTGGCATTATGGAGGGACGATGATGACGATAGAGACCACGACGATACCAACAGCACTGGCAACATTGCCAATGATGACGACGACGACAACAACACTGACAACATTGCCGATGAGGACGATGACAGCAACAACACTGTCACCAGCACCGCCGTTTCGGGCGACTGCCGAAACGCCGGGTGCGTCGAAAACCCGAAACCTTGGTCAGCCTGAGGTGTTTGATGGAAGCTTTTAAACTGTCAGCACGCTCTGAGAAAACGACAGACGGCGTTTCTGGGTACTGGAACCAGACGACAGTGTTGGGCTAACCCACCGAACAATTGAGAGGATGGGCGGTGTGGGGTAAAAGAGGGGCGTAGTCCTAAAGACGCTCAGCTGATGAGAGTGAACTGTGCAACTGTGACAAATGCGCACAAGAAAGGGAGGAAGACAAAGATTGCCAGTACGAGAGAGGGGGTGGGAAGGTAGGCGTAGGGATGGCTAGATGCACAAAGACGGCCGCCCCGCCAAAAGTGACTCGGCACAGGGTAGGAAAAACCCTCCAAAAGCCCCCTTCCACAACAACCCGACAACGTGTGGACACCGCTGACACTCAGAGACGCCAACGTGTGAGCATACACACACACATAGGCGTTCAGCATGCGGGGGCGGGAAATGGGTGGGTGCCGGGAAAGGATTTCGTTGTCGATGCCACTGTTGCTAGCAAGCCTGCCGGTCGCGGTGGCGACAGGAACTTCGGGGGGGGGGGGGGGGGGCGGCGACAGGAACTCCGGGGGGCGGGGACGACGACGGTGCCGACTACGAGAGTATAGCGATGTCTGCATCTCAAATAGTTACAATTCTATCCAACTGACAGACGAAAAGACAGGCGGGCAGACCGCCGCCGCATCGGTAGAGAGAAGCGGTGGGCTTTTGGTTCTGCCGTCTCTCTCTCCCTCTCTCTCTCTATTTATCTATATAATATATCTTTGGGCTGCTCCCGAAAGTGGCCCAAAAAGAGGTTACGACCACTTTCGCGCGACCCAAACCGGGAGTGAGTGAGTGTGATGTGGCCGCGGACGTCAGAGGAGGACGCCAAACGTAGCGTGTCTTCTAGCGTGTGGGCCGGGCCCATTCAAACGACGACGGCGACGAAACGACAGCGCAGCTCTAGCAAAGTGTCGAAACTGTTGCCGGCCAAGAAAAACAGGGACAGGCAGAGGAAGATAGAGAGAGCGAGCGAGAGAGAGCGCGAGCGAGAGAGAGATAGATGCATTTGCAAAGGAGAGATTCCCGTCGTTGCCTTGGCGGCATCACAGCTACATTCATGGCGTCAAGTGTTCCGAACTTCAGTCAAGTTTTTTTCCTGTTGCACATAAGTGATATTGCGCTACGAATAACATCGCGATTTGAATATTGGGGTAGAGTATTGTTTGAATGCCTTTCGTAGTACATAGACAGCTTCTACTTTGCTGTGCATGACTCTCCTGTTTTACATTAGAGGGGCACCACAGAGCTTACATCTTTGGATGCTTCCTTAGCGATGGCTGCTGGAGCGTATTTCTAAGTGTTTCACGACAGAGACAAATCTTAAATTGACAAGTTTGTCTCCATTTTGGCATCATGCTTTATTACAATATGCTTATTAGTAGTAATAGCTATTTTTATTAGTAGCTTTATATTGCTAATATGAAAAACAGTCGTAAAAATATCGTTCCTTGTAGGGTGCCACAATAGGGCGCTCTTAGCCTGCCTATGTAGTGATTGCAGATAATTGCGGCTCGTAGCAGGCAGTGTCTGCCAGTACCCGTAGCAGAAGTAATCTATATTAGTAACCTAACATATACCCATTCACAGAAGTGATAAAAGTCAGCGAAGTGTCAAGCTGCTAGAATGACTGGCGCTAAAATAAGTGCTTATAGTAACGATGGACGTCGTAATAAATCTAATAACACCTTAAATATACGTCATAGTACTGGTCGTTGTGAGTAACAGAGTGGCAGCCAGGTCCGGGCAGTGCGCTAGTTAAGCGCGAATACTTCCCTGGCTTCTGGAGTGATCCGCCTCGATCCCCGGTGCGGGGTAAGCTTCTTGTGTACCCGCATGTTAGAAGTTTATATGTAACGCATTGGAAAATAGATGACACACTTTAGTGGTTTACTTGGGCTCTCTGCTTGGTCATACCGTGCTGTAACAGGAATTTGTTGTTGAAAAAGGTTCACATGAACGGACAACATTTCTGGACAAAGCCGAAAACATTCCACATACAATGGTGAGACCCATCTGGAACAAAATAGATCTGAAGTTCCTATATATATATATATAAATCCGAATCACAAACCTCGTTTTTGGCCTTCTGAGGTACTTGCCCAAGATGCTGTTCAGAGGCGGCCACGCCCACACATACACGCAGGACAGAGTCCGATCATGGCTGGTTGGAACAGATTTTGTTTCGTAGTTTCAATAGTTAGTGGGCAGAAACTGACATAGCAAGCCAGTGTTTAAGAAGCAGGCCGCTTACGGCATCACGTCCTGCCAACACAGGCCACCGCCATTGGCCACTCGGACGTGGTAGGGGCAGACAAATCGCCTGGCTTGGATAAAGAGAAGTATAAATGAATGGATGGATGGCTGGCTGCCTGGCTAACTGCTTAGATGGATGAGGCTTCCTATCTCTGCTCCGCTTTATGTCGTTCATTATCCTTTACCCCAACGTGATGCCTCCCCCGCCGACAGGAGGACGCAGAGACGCCAGAAGCAATGTCAACAGCGAATTTCAGATAAAGACGAAAAAAATTGATTTTCGAACGAGAGAGAAAGTGTCGGAGGGAAGAGCGCGAGAGAAAGGGGAAGTTAGAGAAGGAGAGAGAGATAGAGGGGGGAGAGTACGAGGGGGAGAAAGAAACGAGATCATAGAGAGAGGCGCGAGCGGAAGAGAGGGTGCACGAAGGGGTGTTGGAAGTCAGATCAAAGAAAACGAAGTAGCTGGCCCGCGGAACAGCCGCAGGCCAAGATTCGAGCAGAGTGTGTCGTCAATGAATATTAGATTTGTACGCCGCGCGCGCTATAAGCGACACCGGCGGCTAACCACCAACCAGCCGTCTAGAGAGACGAAGGCGGGTAAAAGTGGCGGTAACAGTAGTGGAGAAGGTGGTGTGGCTGTGCCCGTAGTAGAAGTAGTAGTACCGGTAGTCAGCGGTTATTCGTTGGTCGAACTGCCAGCAACTGCCGTAGTTCGCTTCTTGTCCGAGGGGGGGGGGGGGGGGCGGCAACTCTACCGCCGGGAGCTGCATCGGAGAGGCTATGTGGCTGGGGCGCGCCGGTACCCCTCTACCGTCGGGTCGGGAGCTGCATAGGGAGACTATAGGGGGGGGGGTACTGGAGGACGAGGTCTTTTCAATGTGGCCGCTCGGCTACCTGTCTCGCCTGCGGTGGTGCTCTTTGCGTTACCGTTTCGTCTTTCGTTGGGGCTTGTAAAGGTGTGTCCTCCTCCACCTACACCAGCCTGCTAGTGCACCGCTGAGTATTGGTGGTGTGAGCGGACAGCTTAGAACCGTGCCCACCACCACTTAGCACACACATGCTTGCACATACACACGTCGCCTATACGGTGTATCGGCCCACCGGGCCGTGAGACCCGTACCTAGATGTCGGTGCGGTTCGCACGCGGCACAATGACGGCACTAGTGTTCGTAGCCGGTTGCTGAACAAAGCTAATTCAGCTGGTCCAGCCTGCTGACAAGATTGGGGTAGAAGGCAATTATTTCACACGACAACAGCGAAGATGAGAACGGCCACAGCGTACACACGAGCTCCATGCACAGTCCCGTTGTAGAGGGCCTGCTCCGCTTCTACGTAACTTGTAACCACGCGTTTTTAATAACCTAGCCCATAAATATATATATATATATATATATATATATATTTAGGCGATGCGGAGGTAAGCCTGAAAACGTACTATCTCAGGGTGACTGGAGTGCCCCTTTGCACGATGAAGTACAACGACGTCTCTTTAACAAAGCCGCCGACGACACGACCAGGGCTCGTCTAAACGCCGTATCCGCCAAGGACTCAGGTGCCTGGCTACACGTGCTTCCCAGTGCCCCTATAGGCACCCTTCTTGATGATGAGACGATTCGCATAGCAGTAGGCCTACGCCTAGGAGCAGACCTAGTAACCCCTCATCGGTGTCAATGCGGTCACCCCGTCGATGAACTAGGACATCACGGACTATCGTGCATCATCAGCGCAGGACGACGCTCGAGACATGCCGCTATCAATGAGACCTTTAGCAGAGCTCTTAGGTCGTGCGGTCGTCCGTGCATCCTTGAACCCCCAGTCCTCTGCGCGGAAGACGGCAGACGTCCAGACGGGATGACACTTATACCATTTGAGCGAGGCAAAATGCTGGTTTGGGACGCAACCGTTACCGACTCCTTAGCCCCTTCTATGGTCGGTGGCGGCGCATCCGAAGCTGGTTATGCAGCCCACCTTGCGGAGACTAGCAAATTGAGAAAATACTCATCAATCGGGTATTCCTACGAATTCTGCCCTCTCGCGTTTGAAACCCTAGGTGCTCCTGGCGTTCGGACCAAGCAGCTGATCCGCAAAGTCGGCACCTTGTTAAACCCGTCATCTGGTGATAACAGGTCGTCGTCCTTGTTCAAACAGCGTCTGGATCTTGATATACAACGTGGAAACGCTGCCTCCGTTCGGGGCACACTTCTGAGGTGGTGTCGGCCTGACCTCATCGAAACGGACACGTGACAGCCACAATACGCGCCCATTAGGCATATTGGCGTAGCTAATCCATCGTTATACGTGTAACATATGCACAATGTAATATATTGAAAATAAACTTGTTGAGTTATATATATATATATATATACATATATATATATATATATATATATATATATATATATATATATATATATATAGGGCCAACCGTCTGAATTGGCGCGTATTTTATCGACTTTTTGAGCCCGTACCTAAGTGGCAATTTTTTTCGACAGGGGAACTTTTGACGAACTTTTTTCTTATTTGAATTTAATATAGTCCTCACTTTCGCGGATTACTTTTGCAATTTGTCGCATTCCTATCAAAACGAATGAGCACTTTCTCAATAGCGGCAGTGAGCAAGTCTTCGTTAGCATATCGAGGCTCATCAGACTCTCGCTCAATCACACTCCATATACAATAGTTCATCAAGTTAAAATCGGGGCTGCTCAGCGGTCAAACGTCGTTGCCCCAAGACATGATCATATGCTTAAATAGTCACTTCTGTACTAAACGGCTGGCTATGAGTAGAAGAGGCTTCTTGCTGAAAGTGGAAGACCCTTAGACACTTCATGTCTTCACTGTTTTACGACACTTTATAAAGCATGCAAGTAAACTTCTTTTGTAATGGTTTCTGCCTTTCTGAAACAAAACATGATGGCTTGGCGCTTCTTCACTAGACACCCCATTGCGAACGTGAATTGGTTAGCCGAGAATTCGCTTTTTCCCATATGGGAACATTACCTGGATCGTGGGCAAGCCAGCAGAAGTGTGAACGATTGATTTTTGCACTTACAGTAAACATGTGCTCGTTAGAGAATAAACGATGACCCACTGCTTCGTGCCTGAGATAAAAGAGCAAGCAGTAAATGGCACCGAGCAAGTCTATTGGCTTTCACAAACCTCTGATCGTATTTGCTAAACGTGTATGGCAAGGAATAGGAAATGTACCTGATGCTTGTGAATACGTCTGAACATAATTGCTATGACCATGTTAACGTGCGCGCAAGAATGCTGATCGAGAGTTAGACGAGATCTCAATCATTTGTAGTTAGACTGTGTCGATCAGTTTTAGAGCGCTTACTCTGTACACTCAGCTGTGAATCTTCCTCTTGATTGTATAGGAACCTGGGAAGGTTATGTTAACTCTGCAACAGTGCAATCGGCTGCGATTTGCTAAACCGTCCGTAGACTGACACCAAGGAAATTTGCAATCTGGGCGCAAGTCTCTCCGGCGCGAGGAGCCCAGACATTAGTTGCTTTTCGCTCATATTCCAAAGAGGATTCATCATCTCTTTTTATCGTTAACAAATACTCGTGTTGCACTGACTATGAAGTTTCGCTCGCTACCCATGAACCAAAGCGCATTCCGACTACGACGACAGGGACATCGGAATTGAAAAGCGCATATACATACATATATGCATTTGCTCCCCTAGGTGATGAGGGGCATTTATAGGTAGAATGAGGGCAATCTGTAGCGAGACAAGTAACCGCGGGAGCAAATCGAGTTCCTTTCGCTACCACTAAGATATAAGACATAACGTGCACCATCAACAGATGACCCTCGAACCCAATAGGCAAGCAAAGCTCTACGACACGTAGCACCTTTGACAGCGTCATTCCTCGTCCAATCAGCGTACCGAATCGCCATCAGCTTCGCTTTCAGCATGCCATTCACACCATGTTCGAAGCGCGCGATGGGCAAGACAGCGAGGGACATCGGAATCGTCGTAGGCCTTCCCTCCACCCGTCGATACGGTCGCTAATGACGCCTGCCACAGAAAGGTCGGGCCGCATGGGGGCAACGCGAGGAGGGAATGCTGGAGAGCATGGAAAACAAGATAACAAGTTGAAGACAAAGTTGCCGACAGCTGCCGAGGTGCTTTTTTCAGGTCACACTGCCTCACCATGTTTCCCCAGGCTATCGCAATTGACCTTTGGGAGGGGAGTCATCGGGCAGCTCAATGATGTTTGCATCGCTCCTTTTCTCTGACTCGCTTTCCTTTTTCCTCGTATATCGTGCGTCGCTCGCTTCGGCGTCTGTCGGCTATCATCGGCCGGATACAGCAAATCGCGCATGTATCCGCACCGTAGAGTTAGTTCCTGTTCCTGCCTTACAACGTTGACGGTCACGCTGCGCCGGAAAGATCGGTGGCAAACCAGCTATCTTTGCATACATGCTGGCTTCACTTTTCGTTCAGCCATACCAAGGACGGCTTTCAGAAGCAACTGTTAGGTGCATAAGGCGCAATGATGATAAAGTATGTAGCGACTTTGGTCGTACCCATCTTGAAGCGCCTTCACAGTTCGACGTATATGGTGTCCGAATAATTAATTAGCTGACGCATAATAGTATAATCATATTAGGTGGATGTAATGCACCATATCGTTTATTAAGATATCTGTGATTTCCGTGTTTTTGTCCGACCACGGCCGACTATAGTCCACTCCGGCCTCCTGCCTTGCTTGGTAACCATACAAATCGATTTGACTGTACCTGATACAGGTCTTGGACTCACGACCTTCTTTGCATTTTTCATAAATTTCAGCGCTCAGTTCTGTTTTATGTAGTGCAAAAGTTTCACAGGACAGATTCAGCGCGTGATGAACCAAGCCACAAAAGAGATGCTGATAGTGTAGAACAATGTCTGGTAACATCAGTTTGGCGACGCGCCCAACAAGTGGGTTCTTCGCGCACCTTGCGTAGCCTTGTGTATTTTAAGGTTGGATCTTATTAGCGCCGCACCTGTATAGGATTAGGCTAACGCAAGAACTCAAGCCTACGGACCATAAGAAGCAGTTAAATGGGCATCGATAATTGGGCTTTCGAAATGATGCAGCGTGATACCGATTTTGCATCTGGACAACCGAGATCCCTCACGGGATTCATGGAGATTGATTACATGTACCACATGTGACAGTCTGGTGCGGTCTTTGGTCCCAAATCCTCTGATCCAATGACTGCACCCAATTTTTTAACGTCACTGTGACTGGCGACCGTTATTGCAGCATGATACTTAATTGTATTGGGCCGGATTTTGGCAAAATCAACGCAAGTGAACCCCGGTTACAACGAAATAGTGCTACACGCCACACAATTGGTAAGACAATTGAACTTTTAAGGATCTCGTGTAACGAGACATTCACTAGTACTGTAAAAAAGAAAAAAGAGAGTACCTTATTGTTACTGTATTTCATTAGAATAGCATTGTATTTCACTAAAATACCGTAAACATTCTTGTTTTTATGCTATTCTAAAGACGTCGGGTTACTTTGCTATAATCGCTATTTCTAGACGTAACATAAGCCGTCAGATAGCATCGCCACGGCAAGTAAGCTTCGGGTGGCGCTAAAATAATCATGCTGATAAGCACGTGGAGCCATGTGTTTGTACATGCATATCTGCGACAGCGACAAAGTGCACGTCAGAAACATTGACGATTCTACAATAAATCTCAACTTCGCCAAAAGAGCCACCGTTCAGCCGATGTACAAAGCCAACAAATCTGGCACATGGCAAAGATGAGACGAGCTAATAGAGCTCTGTGTATGCTACACGTGTTTAGCTACGGGGAAGTTAGCACGGTGGCGTGGTAGTCGCATTCCGCCTGCGCCTCACGACCGGAGAAGATACATAGGTGCACGTGTTCGAGCCCCACCGTTGCCCCACATTTGTATTTAGGGGGGTCCGTCTATGAAGCATTGCGAAAAGCAGTCCCGTGGACGTTAAATCTTGGCTGAGGTTCAGCCCGAAAAGTACAGCTAAGGGAAATTTAAATATGTCGTGCCCATGATGCAGCCCCACACCCGCAGCCAATTCTACGCACTCGAAAGACGACTACCCGTAACACTCATTTCGTGGAGACAAAACTTTCTAAAGGACATGGTGATGATGATGATGATGATTTTGACCCTCCACATTCTACCTCTCCACTTTACCCCTTTGCCTATAGATAAGGGGGTTAAGGCAACAACAACAACAACTTCAACAAACTCGTCGTCCCTAATGATGGCGAGTCCCACGCACGCACATCACGAGCGGCTTACCTTGACGACGGCTCCAAATCCTCGTCGGCAAACACGTTTATCTCTAAGACGTCGAACGAGCGCTGTTGTTGTTGTTGCTGCTGTTGTCGTTGTTCCTGTTGTTGTTGTTGCTGTAGCTGCGAATGAAGACGCGTAAACCTCAAAAGCAAGGACGAGGCATTTGAGGCAGCCAAGTCTACGCTGGCCATCGTCCGTGTGGCCGCAAACCAGTCTGATTTCTTGACCGGGCGTTCTTCGACCACCGACCGCCTAGTCTGGCCACGATACCAACAACAACAGCGGCAGCAGCAGCTAAAGTAACAATAACAACAACCGCAGTAACAGCTGCAGTAACATGACCATGAGTGAGAGCGGCGCCTGCGTGAGCGTCGACCCATGTCAACGATGTTATCATCTCATCATTATGTCCTCGTTGTAGTTAGTGGCTCTGGTCTGGTTGTATACCTTCGAATCCTTGAACGATTGAGTCGAGTGTTGTCAACACGCTCCGACTGCTACCAGTAGCACAACTACTACGCACAATTGATGACGGTCGAAGCTCACAGTGGCGAATGCGAACGGGCAAAGTGACGAAGAAACAACAGAGGCAGCTCGGGAGGCGAGCGGCAGGTGAGTGGTCTAAGTCCAAGTCAAGACGAAACGGGCGGTTGTCTTGGGAACGAACCTATATTGACTTCATGCCATGCGCTAGCCATGCTCTCTGTTGGGTGGGGAGGGGGGCATTCGGCCAATGGTGGTTCTTGCTTTCGCCCCCGCCACCGCGGTCGCCGCCGCCCCCGCCACCACCCCCGCAGTCGCTGCTCGCCTCGATAGAACTTTGCCAAGCAGAACAAGCCCATCTGAGGAGCGCCGTTGACTGGCCAAGGTCTCTCACGAGATCATTCGACTGAATCCAGATCGAGGGGCTGTCGTATCTGCCTACCTGCCTGCCTGCCTGTCGCACGACTGTTGTTGGGGTCGGGTAACACCCTGTCTATTGCTGCCAACCCTCGTCTGCGTCACCCCTCGTGATTTGCTCTGTCTCTCTATCGCTCACTTTATCGCTCCTCGTAGCTTGTTTTTCGTCTGCTAGCGCTCGCTGCACTCAGTCCGCTTGTGCACAGCCCGTAGTCGCAAACGTCCTACGCTTTGAGCTGGGTCGCTTACCCCCAAGATCAAACTGGATCAGAACCTCCATATAGGCATTTGTATGTGTATGTACAATGCATGTACGTAGACAACTATATAATTCGATCCGTCGCAGGCATTGTGGCTAGTTTTCTCTGCACGGCATCTTTGTAGTCATGAGAACCATATCTTGCCCATCAGTGTAGGTGCAACAGATGCCTCGACCTCGTCGAAACAAGCAGTATCAACAACAACTTGCGATATATCTTTGTTAGACGTAGATTTAAACACCCGGATAGCAGTCCTCGAAGTCTACTCTTATCAGGTCACTATTTGTTGTCGTGTACAACATGTACAAAAAAGAAAAACATCCGACTTGATTTGTTTCGTTCATAAAAACATTCACCCGTATATATGGGTACATATCGTTTATAAAAGAAAAAAGCTAGTTCTCCGAATAGTAGCGAAATTTCTTTGATTCTGCCTACACCGCAGAGCGAAGCAATTCTCCGCTCAAAGATAACTCAAATAGTCATGGTTGCGTAGTCAAAAGGATAAACACCAAAACCTCCTATATCTGTGTCGTTCTTAAGTGATATTATAACGCAGTAGTTGACTATGTTACACACGGCTTAGTAGAACAAGAGTACTGCTTCCTATCGCATACTTTGCATAACGTAGAGAAGACCGCGAGCGCATTGGTTGTAATAAGTATTTTTTTGAGTACTACCATCGCAATGAAATATTCATGATTGAGCTGAAAGAAAAGGTGTAGCAATTCAGACGCTATATAGTAGTCTCAACAACGTGCTATTTACAACAAGACCTTCTGTTGTCTTATATGTCTATTCCCCTGTGCGTTGTTACATCACCTCCTGCCCTCGCGGAACGTCTACTCAGTTAGACAAAGACGTCTGCAAATTTCGCGTAAACAGCGACTTAATGAGTTGTCAGAGTTAAAATGTCAAAAAACTGGCGGCTCAGCGAAACGACGAAGCAAGGCTCTATTGGATAGACCAAATGCACAGACAAGAAGAGCTTTTGTTATCTATCTGATTACTTTTGGCAAGCAGTTTTTTATTTTTGGCTCTGCAGTGTCGCCCATAGCAATTAGGGAGGTATCTGTGTATGTATGTGCACTGTTGAAGTATTGCTGTGTAGCGTTTTGCATAGTCGGCGTTTCGGCGCTCAACCCGCCTCAACCAACAATAGTTCCCCCATAAATGCAACCTAATAGTTACTCCCTAATTGCACCTCAACGTGTCCAAGTGTACTGCTTCGTTCACGGGCTTTCTACAAACAGAGGCATATGTGGCTGCTGTGCGAGTTAGCGTGTTGATTTTAGAATTCACTCTTAGGTATACTCGCGACAATAGACCGATAAGTTATCACGCCGCGTGCCATCGGAGGATTCTACCCCCCTCCTCCCCGCTCTCCGAAATGGATCTTCTGAGAAGTTTATCTTCGTTGTCACAGCTTTTATCATCATCGTCTACGTGTCTTCAGACTAGATCTTGATTTAACCCCTGAATAATATTTATGTGTGAAAACAGTGCAAACTTATAACAACAACGGGAATTGCATCTATAACAGTGGCGGCCTGAATTCAGCAAAAACACACAATGCAAATAGTACCAACGGGGAGAGTAGAGGCAATACTATTGTCGTTCCGCCCAGTACAGCAAATTGGTTTTGTTTCGTTTTTGAAGCGCAGCGTAATCCGCAACCGTTTACAGCTGAGCTGAGAGAGCTCCTTGCATCTTGTACCGCACAGCCTTAACAAAAGCTCCACCTAAATAAAGTGCTTAGTGCTACACGACTGGAGAGAGAATGAGTTCAAACAGACACGATGTTCGACACAGCTTTTACGGGCAGCTGATAGCATTAGCGCAAAGCAATTTGTTTCATCATTTTCAACAAACGACAACGCGATGCTAGAACGTGGCAGGTGACGTTGTTAAAGCAGCTCGTTTAAATGAGATACAAGAGTAGCACGTATGTATTCTCTTATCTAATCTACGGCGTTCAGCAGCACAAACAACACAAACTGCACCACCACGGAAAACAACTTATGAGACTCAGCTAGAGCAGGTTGCGGGTCGAATAGAAAAAAGCGAACTCGCCCACACTGTCCTAGACATCGATCAAGTAGAAGAGAGGTAGACGACTTGTAAGATTCTCTCATCTCTCTCTTGTGTTTTTCGTTTGCAATTCTCTTGTTGTGCGTCATTAACTGCAGCAGCTGTCTGATCCGTAAAAATGTTTTCCAAAAAGGATGGCAGCTGTGTCTACACTGCGCGGAAACAGTCTTGCCGCCGGGGCCATTGTCGGAGGACTACACCACCTGTACCAATGATTTCTCAAACGTCAAAGCACCGAGTTCACGAGACTTCACAGGGTCTTTCTATTGAGGCTCCACGTTCCATCCACAACCAGAGCTCTGCATCAGAACATTGATAGAAAAAAACACCTATATAATACGTACGGTCAATGCATGCGCGCAACCCCACGTGCACAAAGTAAGCCTTCGATGGCAGTGACCGTTAGTGGTGCTGATTGATACTCTGCCTATGTGACCTAATCATGTGAATGCATGTTACGTAAGCTCGTAGCGGGCTCAGTTAAAATAACGTACTGACGAATGCGACAAGCCAAGTATATATTATATATGAAAATAGAATTTGAATAGTTGAGGACTTTATATATAAACATAATTATATGCATAAGGTAGCAAACGATTTGACCGAGCAAGATCGCTAGGTGGCAAAGCCTTTGCCTTGCATTCGGGAGGCCTGGGTTCGAGACCCAGACCGGCCACGCTTAAATTGGTTTGCATGGTTTCCAATTTAGAAAAGGTAATTGTCGGAGTGGAATAAAACGCCATGACATAAAAAACCGTACACGGGCATAAGCCTTACGGAAAAACGAAAAAAAAAGACAGATTAAATATTGTCGTGACATGTATACCTAAACATACATGTCACTCGTTTATATCCTACACACATATCAGGGTTGCTTAGAACGGTAGCATACGCAAGCATGTTGAGATTTCTAGGGTTTGCGGCAACAGTCTTTATATATATGTAGTTCAAAAAACTGTCGACAGCTGATCATTGTGTAACGAAGGATAGCCCAAGCAAACCTGCCTTTTTTTCTGCCAAGGATGCCCTGCTCTGGTTTTCCTGCTGCTAACGGTCAATCCACCTGGCAATTGTCTGTCAGACTGTCTATCTGTCTGTCTGTATGGTGGCAGATGGGCCCGACATCCTCCACAGCCAAAGCAAAATAAAGAAAGTAAAAGGAAAATACCGGATGAACGCCAAAGACGGGGCGTTTCGGTGAAGGATATCGCCGTGAAAGATTTGCCCCGAGGGCTGTCGCGGAAGCCTCCTTCTCTCTCAGTCTCTCTTTTCTGTGGCTACTCCTGGTCGGCGCTCGTAGACGATAATCTGGTTTGTCGACGGAACAAGTCGAGCCGCTGTTTGATGCCGGCTCGACCAACAGCAACATCGAAGATTCAACCCACAACAAGGCTGTCTACAGCAGCGAAGATGTCAACGTATCGAAAAACGTATATAGAAAAAACCGGCCAGCGCCCTGCCGTGCGCTACAACGTTGTAACTTTTCTTTGACACCTGGTGTCGTACAGGTCCAGACAATCAACCGAATCATCCATAACGTCTAACGTCGGCTTTATATTTTGTGCTCAAAATAGTCGCGCCATATATAAAATGCCTACACGATCAGAAAGCGAGTACGCGAACATGCGCACACTTTTGCTTTCGAACTTTAAATTTTTATTGGTTTAAAACAATTTAAGTAACATGTGGTGAAACGTACGTGTACTACAATTTAAAAAACAAGGACAAATGAACGGTTGGATTGCTTTACTCTGTAAAACAAATTTAATGTTTAAGAGTGTGTTAGAACTAAATTGGTATATAAGCACAACTAGATTGTTGAAACGATACGTCCTACTCTCAACCCAGCGAAGCAGTAAGCTGAAGAGTAGTCGGATAGCTTAAGCTTGGCTATAGTTGACATTTTGTCGCTCGTCTATACTATGAACTAGTCTATCTTTATATAGTCTAAAAACGATCTCAGGTCCCCGGCAACTTCTGGTGGAGGGTGGATCGGGACTAAGCTGCTCAAGTTCTAACAAACGAGGACGACTGCTTTTGCATGTAGTGAATGTATTGCGAAATTGCCAACGTACTGTACTGCTGCCGAGTTGCAACAGCAGCTCTGTAGCGCTCTTGAAATGGTTGTTTGTACGCGTAGTATGGAGTGAATACTATATGACATGATTCTTGGGCTCTTCAGGCCTGCCATACTTTTGCAACTGACCACAACTCGCCGATAGACACAATGCCGGTTTGCATGAAATCACGAAAATTCGACCGTTGATGAGTGGCATAAGAGGTTCGATGCCTGGATGATTAGACCAGGATGACTTTCTACGGCAATTGTAGACGGAACAGAGTGTACCGGCAAACAAGGGAGCGGTTTGCGCAACTTTGCATTGTGGAACGTACCAGGTACGGTGGCAGTTCAACCGTGATTGAATCAGGGTTTGGGTACAAGCCTTTTCGACGCAGGAGAAACGAGACTGTGAAAATGCTTTGGCTCACAGGTTTTTTGGAAGAAGTTTAGCTGGCCAGCGACAACGTTGGTGAGATTCTGACATGATTCACGTTGTACCCTATACAAGGCCTGTATGTGATTACTTCATAATCGCTGCACTTATAGGGGGGGGGGGGTACGTCGCAAAAGCTGTAATAATAACCCAATGATGTGGATGGAAGAACCTGCATGTTGTCCCGACCTGAATTCGGTCGATCGAGTATGCTTAGAAAAACGTAAAGCAATATGTTAGAGCTGCAAAACCAGTGTCAACAACACTTTCTTCAACACTATATTATTCTCCTATCCCTTTTATTTGGAGATACCGTCGGCCGTCTTTCATGGACGATAACTCTTGACATAATTAATACAAATTTTTGCAACAAACATGTTTTTGCCTGTTTTACAGTTACGCAAAGTTTTACAGTCGCGTATGATCGCCCCAGCCGTCCCGAACTGGTTTAATTATAATCATTACTCTCTCAATTGTAGAATACTTTTGACGAGCACACAACCTCTCGAGAACAGAGACGCTTAATGATTACGCCTATCTGTGGAAGCATAAGCACGAGACAACACACAAGTAACAAAATTAAACATATAAAAGGGCCTAAACAACAGAAATTGATGCCCTCATACAATAGCCATGAACCGGTTTTGCGGTTTATGGTTTTCGCCTAAATATTTACGCGCGTGAAGATACACGATGGGTCTTCTTAGTATGTGTGCAGATCTTGTGCATTTGCAACATTGCAACATAACATTTACGTGTAAACAATAAATGTGCGTCTCTATTAATAGTTAACATAAAGAGATCTATCTATATATATACTTATATAGTAGATTATATATTATATATATATGATATATTTATATTATATATATCTATATATATATACTGATATTAGAGAATATATAATAATATATATAATAATATATATTCTATAATATATATTTTTTTATATATATATATATATATATTTATATATATACTATATATATTTATATATATATATATTTGCACTGCATTTTGTTTAGAGCATAGCACGCTACGAAAGTTTACTTTTCGGCTTTTTGCCAGCTACCGGTGGAAGTTCGGATGCGAAAACGGTTAATTCGTCGTATGCTACGAACAGGTAATGCTATGCTCTGTCCACATACAGTGCTTGACGGTACGCGTCCACAACTGTGTGTATGTGCAATGTGCCACTCTGCCACAGCGGAGAGCTGAGGAGCACAGAACACTCTGTGAGTGGGGTCAAAAGGCGGGACGAACTGGTGCCTTCAGCTTATCCTGTCGTGCTTCCTTCTGTGAGGTGCGGGAGGTGCGAATGCGGTTACGGAGAAGTGCGACCTCAGCAGCTTGCAGCTCTTGCTACTTCTGCGGTGGCTCGTGTGGCTCTAGCTAAAGAAGGGTACTGCTGAGCGTCTTTACGTCGTCGTCTTCGTGCACATCTTGGAGCCCTTTCGTGACTTTTCTCTCGTTCGTATGCATGCTCCTCCGTCTTCCTACTGACGTCTGTTCTGACTCGCTCTGTCGCGTCTTATTTGTCAGTGAACATGAGAAACAGCTATCACTCAATTTGATGGAAAAAACGTTGCTGGTTTGATTAAGCAGGCCATAGAAGGACTGAGCTCCGACAGCTCGGTCGACTGCCTTTTCGTCTTCCCGTCGGGGACGCTCATCATCTTGTTGTTAAAAGGATCTGCTCGTCTGGCCTTGAAGGGAAGGAGGGCGAGGCGCGGGGGGGGGGGGGGGGGCGAGAAGACGAAAGACAGAGATAGACGTGTATAGGGAACAAATAGGGGGCATCGAGGAATGGCGTCGTCCACGAAGAGGCCATTCACGTGAATCACCTCGACGTCTCGACACTGCCATGGCGAAGGCTATGGCGAAGGCAACTCTCAGCGCTACCGCATCTTATCTGCGGGTACGAGAGCCACCACCTCTTTCTCGTTCCCACGCCCGTATGTACGCCTCGTCGCACTGTGGCGTCCATCGGCGTCCGTTCCCACACCTACTTGAAGACGTCGCCCTCACTCCGAAGGCGTGGCTCGCTCGATGTGCAAAGACGCTCCTTACGCGCTGCTGCCTGCTGGTCTTTACAGCTAAGGTCGAGTGCACTAAAATCAACAATGACCATCTTACCAGCATATATATATATATGCTGACAAGATGATATATATATATATATATATATATATACACATATAGAGGATAATTCGCGAGAGCATTGATTCCTCGAAACAGGACTTGTGGGTCGGTGGGGGGGGGGGGGGGGGGGTGTCGATAAGGCGGAGCACGCACCACAATGATAATAATGATGGCAACAGCACCCGAGACAACGGAGTCACCTCCAATCGTAACCTTGTAACGATCACCCGCGACTGTCGTCGAGCTGCAACTGACGGTCACTAATTACAGTAGTCGAATGGCATGTGACTGCTAGGTCTACCTGCTCAATTCTTGCCAACAGTCTACGGTCTGCGGGGACGACAACGAGCGGGGAACGACGAAGGAGAAAAAGAACGAGAAGAGACGCAAACGGAAGCTGCAGGAGCTGTACTAACAGACGCGGCAAGGGCGACCCGGTCCGTCCAAACCTCGAATTACTGTGCACGTCTTTGTTTGGTCGCTCGCGTGGTACTAGCAAGCCGAAGTGACACTGACCTAGCCGGCCAGACGGCGTCATATACGCACTCAACTGTCGCAGTAATCATGGCATGGCATGGAACGAGCAGTTAGTTGGCAGTAGCCATCACACTAGTTATGTATAAACTGTTCTCACCTACACGAAGTGGGCAGACGAAGTACAGTGGAATGCGGCGCTACGAGAGCTGACCAGGCGAAAGTAGCAGAAGAGAGATAGAGAGAGATAAAGATCAAGGAAGAGGGAGAGAGCGAGAGAGGGAGAACAAAAGTTTGCCTCGGAAAAGCGGTCACCGTCTTTCCCAACACCGAAGGTCTTTATTTTTATTCGTAGTTTTTGATTGTGAGCGTTGTGCTCTCGCCATATTTCACTGCTGGATCATCTGAAAAAGTCCAGTGTGTCCTGAATCGACGTAATCTATAAGAGCATCATTTCTTCCAATCGGACGACACTAACAAGAAGCAAATGAAACTACAACTAGAGCTATCTCCCAAAAAAAGCTTGAAGATTTGGTCAGGGTCGTGCCGAAAGAAGCCACATACAAACAGAGGTTCAGAGGTTTTCGCCGGATGTAAAATTCTGCTTTTAGTGCATGCTCTAGGGGGTGCTGCAAACAGATGTGTAGCGTCATCTGGAGTGCCCGGTATGTTCCGTTCAGGGTTCGGTTTATCGAGATACGATGTAGTTTTTCCACTCTCACAAGTGACTGCGAGATGAGATACTGGTTTGATTTTTACTGGACAAAAAAAGGACCAACCGACTATGTCCCCCCCCCCCCCGCCGTGAGAGGTACAGCCACAAGTCGTATAGTTGTATATAGTTGTATTCATCTATCTGTAGAGCGGCCTCTCTAAAAATATATTCCTGCCGTTAGTCAGCAAGTCATTGGTGCTCTTCACTGGCGCGGCGGTTGTGCTTCGATTCAGCGGAGATGGTAGGTGGGAAGATAATAGCCTGGATAGATGGTAGGTGTCTACATGTCCATGCCATGTCGGTAATATTAATAGCAACTTTTGTACGCCGGCTAGAAAGAGTATGTAGGGGAAGACAGTCTAGTAAGTATTGTATAAGGCAATCCCGCCTTCCGCGCTCTCGGGACTCATCGTGTCTGTGTGCGAGTGACTGTTCTTGGGTGTTGACGACATCGATGACGAGACATGACGATACAACTGCCAATATCGCAAGGGCAATGCTAATAATAACGCTGCAATATCCCGCTGATACCGTGGCCTAGTATGATCGAGGATCGAAGAGAAAGATCGGATACAGACAAAAACGGAAGCCAAAGCTCTGAAACACACGCTTCGATAGCGGCACGAGGAATGACCTAAAACACGAGTGGACACATTAGGAGTCTGGACCGCCTTGCCGTCCTCAAACTAGGGAAATGGTTCAAGAGAAATGGCGCAGGTGTTGTCGAGGCACGAGTTCTTTCAAACGTACTTGCATACGCAGGTAAGACTCCGGTTCGCCAAAAGCAACTCTTACGAGACCGGCATGGACGGCTGACGTGACCCGCGTCTATCCTCTTTCTCTGTCCAGTATTTGAATTTGAGGACACTCGAAAAGACTCTTCGGCAATAGGATGATTGCAAATGGGAGCTGCGTCCCAGGCTGGGGGAAAGCAAAAAGGAGAAAAAACGAGAAAATGTCGACAACAGGACAGTACGACGGCCGAAAATCAACATTTAAATGGAACAACAATGAAAATGGGACGTACAGAACAATTTATATTTTCTAGCAATATACAAGAAACAGGTAGTTTTAATGAAACTGGTTGTAACGCTAATTAAACATTAAAAACGTACGATCTGTAATATATCGGTGTAGTTCTGATTGCTGTAGTAGAAACGTTGTAGTGGGGGCTGTAATAAGTAGTCGTAGTTAACAGTTGTCCTGTACCTGAGCCACAAAGTTAGCGTGTACTTTGTCGGTCTAATCATCGTCGAATTCGGAAGTACGGTCAAACCGAAGCCAGGTGGCGGGTTCACTGTCACCTCGGTTGGTGTCCGACTTCGTTTCGATCGTCGGCCCCCGCGATCGGCTTTCGATCCATTTGTGCTTGCCTAAAATAGCCACTTGTTCGGGTCGCTGTTGCTGCTGTTACAGGAGCTGTTGTCACTGCGGCCGCCCTAGCCATCACAGCCGTCGTCTCAGCGGGCCCATCATCACGTGCGTATGTGCCCCCGTTAGGGCGCACCCCCGCAAAGTAAGTAGTCAAAAGGCCGGTAGCATGTAAGCGAGCTCTCGACATTTTCCTTCCTTTGTCTTCGTTCGTCCAAACATACCGCCTTGTCGTAGCAAGTCCTCGCACTAGACCTAGGACAGGTATACGCTATATACTACAACATGATATATATATATATATATATATATATATATATATATATATATATATATATATATATATATATATATATATATATATATTTATATATATATATATATATATATATATATATATATCATCCTGTGATAACAGATCTGCGTCCTTTTTAAACAACGTCTGACTCTTGACATACAACGTGGAAACGCTGCCTCCGTTTGGGGCACACTTTTGAAGTTGTCTCCTGGCCTGGCCTCATCGAAACGGACACGTGATGGTCATAATGCGCGCCTACTAGGCGCAATGGCTTAGCTAGTCTAAGTGTAACATATACCTAATGTATTTTACGAAGAAAAAAATATGTATATATATATATTCTTCGTTAAATACACAGTTTCGTCTAACTGACAATTAGAGGATAAAGACTCGACTCCTAGTGAAAAAGAAACTCGGACCGTCTTCAGTAAGCCTCCGTTTTCAAGATGAGACTAAGCCAGTCTAAACGTATTTGCGGGACCAACCTAGGTAGAACCTCGTATGCAAGCATATACGTAAAGTGACGCTAAGCATAAGCATCAAAGCAGAAACAGGCTTTCCGTTTGTCGCAAAAGTCGTCCGAGGTTGTTTCTTGGAGAAAATTCAGCGGTCCATAAAAGATCACGATGCCCCCGGTTCGACAAAAACAGGAATGCTCTGGTTGGTTCAGGCAAATGGTTGCAGGATGGTTCACGTTAATTTGGCCTAGTGATCATGTTTGCTAGAGGGAACGTCGAAAGACTGACAAAAACTTGCATTTTTAATATGGGGGTAGCATTTCGCGCTACGTGTTTTTTTTCATCTCAAGGGCATGCATGCCTTACAATAGTCAATCGACTTTACCGGATATCACAGGCATAAACTGGTAGAGCGTGTTTTATTCTAGAAAGGGCCACGATGTAGATACATAGCAGGTCTAGTAACGCTATGGTTGATCGCTGTACCAACTGCCGATCGACTATGGTCTGCCTTCCGCTCACTTGCCATACGTCACAATCCCGTCTCTAAATATATCGAATCTCTCTCCTTCGAATGCCATGATGAACAGATTTGCGGCTTAGGTTGTTCCTGGTAGTCGTGCAATCCTCTTCCCCAAAGCTTATCGCTGTTACGAGCGCGACGAGGGTAAACGTTATGAGACTGTGTGTGCATAGATAAATCATAACACACTAGATTACATCATCGTATTGATGTACCAGCAACAACGCTGCACACATAAATACGCTACTGCAAACAGGGGCGCATGCCGTGGAACCACCTCTATTCGATGCCGGGGCAGAGAGGCTAATTAGCATATGTCGCCTATTGAACGTATGAAAGTGCTAAAGCTCGAAGCAGACGATAAAAGTGTCTTGCGTGTCACGAAACACGCAGCGCACATTGTGGCGCATAGTAAATGCAAAAAGTCACGGAGTACAAACGAGGGAAGGAGGACGTGACAGAGAAAGCCGGAAAATGAGGGCGTGAGAAAGAGAACGGGGGGGGGGGGGGAGTCAAACTCTTGTTAGGTCGGGGGGGTGAGCTTGCTTCTAGTCACACACAGATTCACTAAACAAAGAGAAAGAGGTGTATAAAGGTAAGTGTCTGTAAGTAAAGCTAGCGTGCCAGACTTGCTACGCATTCAGGAAGCCGTGCTCGAGCTCTCCCTATTGGACCGATCGCATGACGACGACGGCCGCCTTTGCCGAAAACGACGGCACAAGGGGACCTTTGATGCACAATTCGTGAGCTTCGATGGTAATCAACGCGGAGTAGTGGTAATAGGAGAGGTAGTACCAAATTTGTAGTAAAAGTAATAATCGTTGCAGCGGTAGTCGCCGCAGTAGCGGGGGTGGTCGCCGAAGTAACGGCGGGTAGTCAACGAAGTGTCGGTGGTAGTTGCCGAAGTGGCGAAGGGGTAGTCGCCGTAGTGCTGGACGGGTAGCCGCCGAAAAAGCAGACGGGTAGTCGCCGAAAAAGCAGACGGGTAGTCGCCGAAGTGGCGGAGGGATAGTCGCCAAAGTGTCGGAGGGGTAGCCGCTAAGGTAGCGGGGGTAGTCTCCGAATTGGCGGACGGGTAGTCGCCGTAGTAGCGGGGGTAGTCGCCGTAGTAGCGGGGGTAGTCGCCGTAGTAGCGGGGGTAGTCGCCGTAGTAGCGGGGGTAGTCGCCGTAGTAGCGGGGGTAGTCGCCGTAGTAGCGGGGGTAGTCGCCGTAGTAGCGGGGGTAGTCGCCGTAGTAGCGGGGGTAGTCGCCGTAGTAGCGGGGGTAGTCGCCGTAGTAGCGGGGGTAGTCGCCGTAGTAGCGGGGGTAGTCGCCGTAGTAGCGGGGGTAGTCTCCGAATTGGCGGACGGGTAGTCGCCGTAGTAGCGGGGGTAGTCGCCGTAGTAGCGGGGGTAGTCGCCGTAGTAGCGGGGGGTAGTCGCCGTAGTAGCGGGGGGTAGTCGCGTAGTAGCGGGGGTAGTCCGCCGTAGTAGCGGGGGTAGTCGCCGTAGTAGAGTACATTAGGGTGGAAAGATAGGACAACGGATTCTTAGCGTAGCGTCCGAATATCGAAGGAGGAGGAGGGGAGTTGGGGCAGTGGTGGAAAAGATAGACGGGCCGATGTTCGCCGCTGGCCACCACGACCTTTATGGCGCCGTAACGAGCGAAACCGAACGTTTAGATGTTGCCACGGATTTGTACGGATCTCATGACAGACGTTCGTTTCATGATGGCCGTCGTCGTCAGCGACGGCATGGTTAAGGAACCAACTACGGCATTGGTCAGCACGTCATTTTGATGAATTACGATCACGGTTACAAGGTGCGTATAGGAGAAAAGTAACCAATGCGCACGTATAAATTGCAAATTGATTGCAACACATAACAACGAACAAGATATAGAAACCTTAATTCGTGCAGATAGATAAGCGCATACTGAGAGTACTTTTTGTGGCGACAATCGGTGGTATCGGTATAGATTGCAGCTTTGAACATGCACCCTACGCAGTTGATAGGGGAAGTACCGGCACTAGACAGCTGCCATAAATGATGGCAAGAACAACCCAAACTTCAGATTCGCGTATAAAACATAATGAGATTGCGATTCTCTTAGCTAGCAACACACTGGAGAAGGTATTGAGAAAGCGGTTTTTTTTGCATGTACTTCTGGGTGCACTTATTTCTTAGATTAGAGTGTAAATAACTGCGTAGCTTGAAGTAACATACGTCAGCAAATACGTTCGTACATTCATACATCCGTAGTCAAAATTACATTGCAGAAAAACACTCTGCAAATTGAGAAAGTAAAGAGATGTTTGCGGCTTATGTTTGCGTATGTGTCATTCACATAACAGTTGCCTCATCAAAAGTCAGAAAACAAGCACGGTTGTCCGTCAGTCGGCAAGACTCCGCTCACAAAGTAGCTCTCTACTCTTCTAACCAAAAACAGTCTCAATAAAAACTTATATATATATATATATATATATATGATTCGACTAGTACGCCTAAATACACATGTTACCCTCTTGATAAAAGGGACGCGTAGAGCAGCGCCACAAGCGTAAAAGAAGTGCACACCAAAAAACAGTTAAACCCCATACTAAGAACTTTCCTGACTTGAAGGGGCTTATCATTAAACCATCAGGGCAATGTTTTTTCGTTTTCGTTTTCGCGGGCCCAGTGGCTGGAGCGTCGCTGGAAATTCAGCCGACCGAAGAGTTCTGTTAAAAGCGTTGTTGTGATGTCAGCATGCGTTGCCGCCCGGCCACCGGCGTTATGGTGGCAGCATAACGTTCACCGATTATCCAGATCTTTTCTGATGGCGCCAACGCTGTTACCAGTAAATGGCCGACACCAATCCTCATAGTAAAGTCGTGAAACAATGGGCCCACAGACACGCTTCGAAGCGCGTGCAGCCAGGTCCCTGTGGCCCTGGCTGGGCATTGCTCTCAGATGGGTTTTGCGGTGGTGTGTTGTGTGCCCACCGAGCAGAGGTAATTACGAGCCGAACGGATAACACCGGCTAACTGCATGGCGAACAGAGGAATTGTCTGTCTTGTACCTGTCGCGGACGGGAGATCCTCCTTTTTTTAGTTAGGTCGCTTTTAACTCATCTAGACCGACCTCGGGTAGCAATTTCCCCATTGCATTTAGGCCTAGCGCGGCGCGGCTGAGTGTGACATGAGAAGGCCGCAGAAGGGAACGGAGCAGAAGAAGCCGCTGTGTGAAGAAACTAGTTTTAATCGATTGCACGCACGTTTAAACTTAGCAAACCATTCGTTTAGAACATGATCCGGAATGCCTCGGATGATAACGCCACTCCCAGTTATATGGAATCCTGAACATTGATTACCTGAGGACCAGAAACGAGTTTCCGGAATATTGCAGACGCGTTGTTTGCCAACGTCGAGTCTTCAAACACAAGCAAGGCATCCCTGTCTCCGACGCACAGTAATCTCAACCGATGCCATTAGCACGGACGTAGATATACATGTGAGAAATGTTCTGATTTACCATAATCTCGCACCGAGTTAAAAGCGTTTCTGAAGTCCAATTGTCTCCAAGGGACTCGTGATATCGCGAATACTTATTTTTGAAATAAGCACAATGACTGCACGATGGACAAGCAATATGCCTTGCTGATACGTCGGGCATCCTCAGCGCAAATAGATTTACTCCAAAGGTGAGAGGCTTTTATCGGTCGGGAATGTAGCCATGGCGTAGGGCATTTCGACACAGGCTAATGCCTTAACAAGGTTGTCAGCTCCGATCTTAACGGCTTTACGGTTAGGTCTGCCAACAGGCGAAGCCTGGCCAAGACCAAGGCTAACATCTAAACCCTTAGAGAAGGATCGTAACCCTTCAATAATGTTCCCTTCGATGTCGTCACGTCTATATATATATATATATATATATATATATATATATATATATATATATATATATATATATATATAGAGCAAGGCTAACATCTAAACCCTTAGAGAAGGATCGTAACCCTTCAATAATGTTCCCTTCGATGTCGTCACGTCTATATATATATATATATATATATATATTACAAACCAGAGGTACTCGGTAGTTGCTGCTACAGCCATAATCTTTCAACGTGGTGAGTTTGCCAGCACCAAAAACGCCGCAGTGCTCTGTACGCTAGGTCGTCTCAGGTTGCTCTCACGCTGCTCGGAGACATTCAACAACAGATTGAAGATTTGCATGACGAACACCTTCAGGGATCGTGTGTAGTGATTGTTGGCGGCTGTTCACGGATCAATGTCGGTGTTCTTTTGCCGTCGTACGCTTCGACGTTATTCACGCAGCTTGCATCCACCCGCCGAGGAGAGTCGTCAGGAAAGAAAACCCGCGGTGCGGTTACCGCTACCAGCCCACATCTACTATATACATTGACTACATTTGCAACTCGGGTATATTGTGGCTTTAACTTCTACTAGTATTGCATAGCTGTTATTAGTATTGCATGCAACCACGCATAGAGATTGCCTCTTTGCCTATTTTTCAACACTGTATCGTAGGAAAGACTCTTCGAACGAACTTCTGCTTCAGCTCGCTGCCGAGATCTGTACCATCGCACAGATCGATGCCCAGATATTCGCGCAGAGTATCAGATCTGCGCCCATCGGGTGCGCCGGGTAACTAACGGCCATGTTACAAATATACACATACTCACGCATGCACACACAAAAGGCCACACAGTGTTTAGGAGATTTACGTCTGTGAAGCTTGAGACACATTGAAGCTTCGTATTTTTGGCGCACAATCGAATCGCCGTTTGTTTACCTTGGACAGCAGAGCTCTGTCTGCATGTAGTGGTGGTGTGTGGACAAACACAACAGAGGCAGCATCAGCGGTGGCAGCCACAACAGCAATACCATCAGATGACCACAACTTCGAGTGGCTTGACAAGCAGGCCGGTTGCAGGCCATCGAAAGCAGCACTGAGAAAACTCGTTTGCTAGAAGATGGCAAACTCGAGAAGAGCATCGGCAACAAAAATCTCTGGCCGGGGTCTGTCGCTGGCTAGCGTTATTTGCACGGCCGCCAGCCACCTCGTAGTTCGCCGAGCAGATAGAGCCCATGGGAGGGGAGACAGCCAGGAGCCACCCGGCTGTCACATATGTGGCGAAATGCTACTAACATCGTTGCCAAAAAGCCTGCCCTATGTCGATATTTCACACTTTGAACAGCGATGACCGCCGCCGCCACCACTTTCATTACTACCACCAACATGTCCCTGTTCTGCCGATCCACACGCAGTTCGTTTCTTGTCGCCCAGCGGAACGACCCTTTTTGGGGCTTTCTAGGTGAACTGACGAAAAATAGCGATTGTGGGAAGAAACTGATTGTAGCAGCTGTTGTGTCGGCTCCGTTTAACTAGTCATTTACATGCAGTTAACAACACATTAGTTATTAACTGTGTTGTGAGAGTCACAAATGGCTGTGTGACTCTCGACAGACTTGATTTGACTAGACGTGACACCAGTGAACATACGGCTGACGAGAGCGTGATCCCTGATGGCTAATCAACGTGCCAGCAACCCGGCAAGTCACCGGGTTAGCCTTCGATTGATGGTCCTTATAAAAGCGAATGCTGTGTGGCTGTCATACGCTACAAACATCGATTGTTGCCAGCTCTAGGACAAACAATACATTCTCCCACAGGTAATGACAAAGACGGTGCTGAAGGCTTTCTGTTGCCTTACCGGGGGTATTCTTTTACGCGCAGCCTTATTTTTAAGAATACACGCCTACACACATACATCAATGTCATATCGAATAACTAGTTCTTATACAATATTACGTTTGCGTACTCGCCCGTTGGGGGCACCAGCAACACGCACTGTGCCATAGCTCAGCCAAAGGAGGGTTCGAGAGTCCGATCAAGGCAAAACATAGGCTAGCTACACACTACTGTGCTGAAGTGTGGCGAAAGGTCGCTAAGCGAATCTTAAACGTAGATAGAGCTGTCTGTCGGTGGCTGCTTAGAAGGTGCACAAAAATTGTACTCCAAGAGTTCTGCGAGAAGGAAGGAAGCAATGCCGCTGCTGCTGCTGTTGTTGTTGTGGCTAACGACCGAAGAGCTGTTCCTCCGCTCTTTGCTCCTCCTATGAGAGAGGCTTGCTACGGCCCACTATTGTCGTCCACCAAATTGTCGTCTGTGCAGATGGAGGAAACCCAAGACGTTTGCTCTCCAACCAAGCCACGCGTGCACTGCTGCATTCGCGTGCACTGCTAATGCTTATCCAACAACAGCAAGAGCAGCACGGTACTGCCTCACGTCAGGACGCCAATGGCGGCGATAATACAGGCTGATCTGCGTGATTTGACCCACTGCTAGCTTGTGCCGAGGTGAATAATAATAATAATATATTTTTTAATTTATAATATTTGTTTATTCATTTAAATTATTTATTATTAATATTAACATCATTATCTGGCGGCCAAACCAGCACGAGCAGAACAACACAGACCGCCACCGGTACACCAGCCAATGATTACTTTGCGCCTTGCTTTCGAGCGTTCCGACTCGTCTAGTTGTAGCCGGCGCCTTGAAGAGCGCCTATCTTGGCGCTACCTGGCCCAATTCTCTTTTCTTATTTGGCCACCGTTAGAGTGTCGCCATGACACACGGGCTTTTTGCCAGCTACCCACCTACCTGCCTGGCTGGCTGACTAACTAATTGAATGAGTAAGTGAGTGACTGATTACTCATACCTCTACTGACCGACCGCACTCTCTCCGGAACGCTAGGCCGGAACGTCCCAAGGAGACTACACTACTAAGCCGGCCGCACCTAACAGGATAGAATATTGGGCGACCTGGGGAGCTCGTTTCCGATGGCGATTCGTCCACCACCGCTGTCCCCCGGTACGAGTTCCTACCGTCGCACGTCGTCTTCGTCGTCGTCGCGGCGGCATGCCAGCTGTGTGTATGTGATTAAATCTACTTAGCAGCGGTTTCTTTCTATTCGCAGATGCAGGACACACACAGGACTGAGTTTGCCGGTCATCCACCCGCCCAGCCTGTCCTGGCCGGTCTGACAGCCGCAGTGCTTGCGATCCACGTTGGGCCTACGTCAATCTGCACCTAGCCGATTCTGATCCGACCTTTCCTCTCGACGACCCCGCATTTACACGCGCACTCGTGTGGTGTCGCAAAGGTCGCATAAATTGGCGTCGTCGATGTTGTTGTTGTTGTTGTTGTTTTTGTTGCTGTTGTCCTAGTTTACGCTATTTCGGCCGCGACAACGACCGCAACTTGAGGAAAAGGATGCGGAAAAAGATGCCATAACCACTAACCAACCTCAAGGAATAGAAACTCTCTTTTTCGGCTTCAAACCATATGCGTATCATAAATGCCATGCTCTTGATCAGCTGTCTCCTAATTCTATGTCTAACACTATGTATACGCTGTGGATCAGAACACCACCCCCCGATGGGATACAAACACACAGAGGCAGCCGTTTAACACACAGGCCGCGTTTACGCCTAGCCTTCTTTATCTTAGATATCTATTTTGTCGAGCCCGGTGGCGTGGTGGCTTAAGTCTGCGCCTCGCAACCGGAGGAGACACATAGGTGCGCGGGTTTGAGCCCCACCGTTGCACATTTGTATTTATGGGGGTAGTCCGTCTATGAAGCAATGTGCGAAACAGTTCCGTGGACGTTAAATCTTGGCTGAGGGTCAGCCCGAAAACTTTAGATATCTATCTTAGTCGCATACGCTTAGTCATCGGTGGGCGTCGTTGCTTCGTCGTGGGCGTCTGTGTGGCGTCTGATTACTATAATATCTGCTACGTCTACTTACCAGGATTTGTTTGGCTGTTGGTTTGTCGCGTTCGTCGATACGAGCTCGTAACGCTGCGGCAGAAGTCCGCCACCGGTGCGGATCTGCCGCGCGATCACAAGCCACTTGCTATTGCTGGTGCCTGCTTTCGCCATGGTTAGTCCGGCCCCGGTGGGCAGCTGACAAGATGGAGGGGGAGATGTCTACCTGTCTGTTTTACAAACAATATGAATTTGTCTGAGCCGAGCTGAGTTCACTCAGCTCGAGTTCAGCCCAAACGGGGCAATGTCGCAGAAGGGGAGGCGGGCAGGCGGGATGGCTGGCTGTCGCTTCTTCGTCTCCTGTCCGCACGTGTGTTGCAAGACCAGGTACCGACGTGTGTCGAGATTCTAAATCCTGTACATTAGAGAGGCGAGCAATTGACCGCAATGAGCGCACTGACGTTGCTGCTGCCGCCGGCCGCCTGAGACATTTAGCGCGTCAGCGGGTGTCGTCGCTTGATGATGTTTTCTTGACGTCGACTATAGATGCTCGATAGCTGCTAATGGCTTCTGGTGATGATGGTCATGGCCTGGCGTTTCGACGGGTTGGCCGACGAGGCCTCTTCTACCTCGCGCCTGATGATGTCTACCGTTGTTACCGGCGTTGTCGTTGTTGCTGTTGTTGTTGTTGCTGTTGTTGTTGTTTTTACTATTGCCGTGTCGCACGCAAGTCGAAACGAAGTCGATGCAACGCGTTGATGAAGAACAAATCACAACCCGAATTTCATTCGTGTATTTGATTTGTCCGTTGTCCGATCTTCTCGACCACTGCACAACCTGCAGTAATCCTTCGGTTGGCGGAGAGTTGTAAAAACATAACAGACGACGACATCACCAGCAAAGCTCTCAAACAAAGCGCTGCTGCACAATTGTTGTTGTTGTTGTTGTTGTCGGCAAGCGTTTTGCTGGCTGCTATCGCTCGGCATTACCGGTCGGTCTGGCTTTTCTTCCGAATGTTGGTATCCATGTTGTTGTTGTTGCTGTCGTTGTTCTGAATTTTCTTAGAAGTGCTGCTGCTGCAGTTGTCGTCGCTATTGCTGCCTTTGGTTGCTCTTGTTGTTGTGGTCAATAGAGTCGCCGTAGTGTTGTTACTCGAAATTATTTCAGTTCGGAACGGGGGTTGGGTCTGCGGGAGTGCCAAGGCAATCATCTCTCGGATCCATCCGATGATAGTGGATGAGCTTAATGTATTCTATGTCGAGACACAACAGCTGTAGCACAATCTATGGCCTCATATGGCAGTTTTGATCAGGGCTAGTAAGTCTGACCAGTAGAACTATTATGGTTACCAGTGCCAGCGCTTCGTACTTTTCTATTCCTGCTTCTTTTTTTTGTGGCTGTTGTTCTTAGAGGATTTTTTCTGGCTACATGTTCATGGCTTCTCTCTTTTAGGTTTAAGGACCGAGGTTAGAGCATGATTAGAGGCTGCTGTCGATAAATCAAGGTTATATAGTAGTTGTTGAAGTAGTAGTTGTAGTAGTAGTACTAGCGATGTGTGAAATCTAATGACGGCTGGCTGATTAGAAAGAGGCAAAATTCTGGCTAAATTTCTTGCCTCGACGCTCGGCGAATCACCGTTTGCCCGATTCGACGCGGAGGATAATGTTCTTCTAGGCGAGCGACTTGCGACCAGGAACTTCTACTATTACTACGATATCCATTTAAGGCTAGTCCGGCCAGTGTACAGAGAACCGACTTAGTAGAGTTGTAATAGATGGCGTAGTAGTAACGATGGTAGTATTAATCTTACTAGAAGTAGTAGTAGTAGTAGTAGTAGTGGTAATCACAGTTGTGGTATTTTCGCCTGACTGCTTCTGTCTGCATTTGGCTTGCCTGCGATGGATATACCTGCTGCCTGGCGTTTGCAAATTGTTCGCTGTCTCATGTCTAGCTGGTGGCTGGCTTAGCTGTAGCTGCGATATGGACGCACGCGCGTTCCAGCAGCGCTACGTATGAGCGGTGACGGTACGCAAAATGCAACTGGATGGGCGAATAGATGGATGGATGAGTAGATATACAGGCAGACAGATAGACAGATAGATGCATACATGCATACTCATATGCTAGTATACTACTTACTATACGAGCGTACGCGGAGTGCGCGCACCTCCTGGGACCTGTCGCGTAGCCGCGTAACGCGGCTCGTGTGTAGCTCGTGGTTCGCGGGTACCACCGTTCTGTTGCCGGGGGTTCCGTTCTTTTTCTCCGTTGATTCTCGTTGTCGCCGTCGTAGAATTTTCTTTCTTGCGTTCTGCTTTTTTTTTGTCGAGTGGGGGGGGGGTCTCTTCTTTGTTCGGACACCTACTGCGGTGTACAGGCAGATAGGCAAATCTTGCTCTCTCACACGTACATATAGGGTTGGTCAAGTCGTACGTGCTCGTTTTGCGCTTTGGCTCTGTCCTCCTTCTTTCTCTGTGTGTGTTTGTTCCGTTTGTCCGTCCGTTCGTCCGTCGTTCGAGATGCTCTCAACTTATTGCGACTTTTTCGTCTCTGCTCATCATTTGTACGCTGTCTCGCTCTCGGACAGACGCTATCTAGCGTTATCATATAGGTTTATGTAGACGGATAGAAAAGAGAGAGAGAGAGAGAGAGCTCTAATTTGGTCTAGATAGACTATGAAGACTAGATAGACTATGAAGATGGTTGCGCAATTCGTGAGACAGAGAAATGTAGAGAAACATGAGGAAGAATAAGAAGAGGAAGAAGGAGAATCAGCAGTAGTGCCAGCTTCGTTCCAGTACTGTATAGTGGTAGACGTAATTGTAATTGTGGTTGCAATGGTTGCCGTTGTTGCTGTTGTTGTTGTTGTTGTTGTTGTTGGCGTTGCCGTTGCTGCTGTAGTCTAGTTATTGTGGTAGTGGCAGCAGTAGTGGTTCAGCTAGGTCCTTTGTAGCTTGTCTACTCAAAACAAAGAAGACGATGACGACGACGACAGAAATTGCAGTGTATCCCGTAGGTTTTTCCCGGTTCTGTTCGTAGATTCTGTCTCGACGGGTCGCGCCGTACCTTCCGCGTCTCGAACGGCGGGACCCGTCGACGCTGTAGTAGTACCGGCAGAACGTATCGTTCTGCCGTTGGTGATTCTATTCGCTCGATGGCGACTTGATGAACTAACTTGTTGATGGTGGTGCCCTAGGTGAAAAAGCGGCGCGTTCTATCTACCCGACGATCTTCGTGATCCGCTTATAGCTCGGAGGGGACTGCGGAGATCGGCGGTTGCGGATTCACCCGCCGTTCCTTCTGCCCCAAAGGTTTGTATCGCTGTCGTTTTTTCTTCCTTTTTCCTCTTCTCGACAGGCGTTTGTTCGGCAGGAGGATACAGCGGCTCTCTGAGTGAATTTGCTTTGTTTTTGGTTTGTTGATGTTGTTGTTCTTGTTGTTGCTGTAGTTGTTGTAGTTGTAGTTTTTGTTGTTGTTGTTGGTGTTGATGTTGCTACTGATGTTGCTATTTGTTGTTTACGATGATGCTAAGTTGTCTCTAGCGCTCTTTAAGTATTGATTGCTGCCTGCTACCGATGAGTGTCCGCAGTGAGGCTGTGGTTCTTCTGTCAATGGTCTTCATTCGTCGGGCGGCGTCCAACGAACGAACTAGGCGTGAGTGGTCATGAACGATGCTGCTGACTTCTGCTACTTGATGATGACGTTGGCGATTGATGGTGTCGACGATAGAGATCGTCATGAGGAGTTGTCATTGGCGGCGGTTCCCGATTGCCAGACCGATCAGAGTACATATCTAATTAGCTTACTAATTTGCTATGATTTGTTCTTGCGCTTGTCGTAATATTGCGGTTGCTGTTGCTGTTATTGTTGTTGTTAATTTAATTGTCGTCGTTGTTGTTGTTGTTGCTGTTGCGGTATAGTTGTTGAATTGTTGTTGTCGTTGTTGTTGTTGTTGTTGTTGTTGCTCTCGTTGCTAAAATGCTACTGCTATTGCCGTTGCTATTGTTGCTGCTGCTGCTGCTGATGATGCTCTTACTGTGATTGCTGCATTTGTTTCTGCTGTTAATACTGCTGCCCTTGTTACTGTTGTGGTCTGTCGGCTTTGTGGTTGTTTGTTGTTGTTGTTGTTGTTGTTGTTGTTGTTGTTGCTGCTGTTTAAGGTAGTAGTAGTCGTAGTAGAAATAATAGTTGTAGTAGTCGTGGTACTTGGAGAATGTAGTAGTTGCATGGGCAAGTTGATTGTTGATCAAAGAATGTTGAACTCTGAGGTGCTTCTGGTCCTGAACTTGGTTCTCGCTTCGTTTTGATGTGGTTCTTCACCGCCGCTATGCGAACAACCGCGACAAACGTGCGTCCTCCGAGCGTAATACAGCCAGACAGACAGACAGACAGACAGAGAGACGATCTCTCTGCCTTCAGCGGCGAGTCGACACGCTCGCAAGTAACAAGAGAGAGAGAGAGAGAACGTTGTTGTAGTTACTTTAACGCCCCCCACCACTCGAAAGTGCGATACGTCGTTGCTCTGGTTGTAGTCGGCGTCGTTATTGTTGTTGTTGCTGTCGTTACGCCGTTAGATTATCTCGTCCTCGTGGATGTTGTTGTTGTTGATGTTGTGGCTGTTGTTGCTTCTGTTGTTGTTTCTATAGTTACTGATGGTGATGGTGATGCTGTTGATGGTAGTGGTAGTGCTTTTCTGCTGCTGCTGCTGATGATGGTGATGATTTTGATGCTGCTGCTGCTGATTTTGTTGTGGCCGTTATTGTCAGCAAGCTAGTTTTAGACGTTGGATCGAAACCTGCAATGATCCTCGTCATCATCGGCGTCATCCATCGATAGAGTCTCACTTTGTTAGTCAACAGCAGCTGACAGCTGACACAGCTGACAGTTCGATGGTTCGTAATCGAGGACGAAATCGAGCAAATCAAACGTATGCATGTGTCGCTTCCTCGTTGTCGTTTGATTTCTTCCTCTCGGAATACGATATCGAGTAGTCTCGTCGGGTTTGACTATTTATCATTGTACTGTTGCCGCGATTATGACAGCGGCGGCTTCTGGAGCTACGACTGCTGGACTGCTGTTTGATCTGGTGTAGCTGCTGGCCGTTCTAGCGGAGTCACAGGCGATCTATCTATAGACTGAGGTTGTCTACATGGGTTCGTAGACGCTCGACGGAACCGCGCTCCACCGACGAACACGTTTGATACAGACACATAAACATATGTGCGTGTATACGTGCACAAATATATAGCCGTATTGAATAGCCGTATATCCTATAGCCGTATCGAATAGCGTTAAGTATACGCTTTATCCATAGGGAGGCTTTCCGATTACGTAGATGAATAGAAAAAGGAACAGCCAGACAGATAGATACGTAGCGAACTGAATTTCAAAGTTTAAAGAAGAGATACAAACAAACAAATCGCAATACGGAAGAACGGTCGGTCGAACGAAACGAATGTACTAAGCAAAGCTATTCAAGATCCTGCCGAGTGGTCAGATTCAATCGAGCAGGATTCGAAATCCCGCAGTTTTAGGCGCCACAGTAGACAGACATTTTTTGGCTAGGTCAACCCGTTTGGCAGACTATAGCTCTCGCTGTACAGATGAACAGATAATAGTGATCGTGGTAACAATCTCGATGAATAAAAGTACATCATCAAGAGCATCTGCCAAGGAAGCATGTGTCGTCTGCTATCTAGTGGCAACTGCGCCTTTACTGCGTATGAACGATTTTCAACGTTAATCAAGTAACGAATCAATCAGCCTATCGGCTTTTCTTGCCTAATAGTGACAGAACGCTCAAAACACGAGTCAAGTTTCGTAGAATAGAATCCTCGGCATCAAACGTTTATTTCTCTCGCTCCGTCTGCCGATCAACGTGCGTGATGAACCAAAGAAAGGGGGCGAACTGTCTAGGCGCACGTGGTCAGCGTAAAGTGAAAGTACACTCGATATTGACAAGCCAACATACATAGACAATTAGACAAGCAGACAAACAAAAAACAGACAATCTAAGTGACCGACCGAAAAATAAGAGGACAGAGATGAAACAAACAACAGGGAGAACGCTAACCACAAACGCGAATTTGAAGGATTAACTTGTCGGCCACTGTTACCGCGACCAGAACCAGAGGTTTAGTGCAGCAACAGTGGCTTCGGTCGGGAGTGCACTTCCTCGGTTCGTCGGCGGCGGGTGAAGCACGTCCGGCACGTGGGGTGGCAGGCAGACACCCGTGCAGGCGTCCAGGCACCTCGACAGGCCCGTTTGACTTGTTTGTTCGGCCTGCCCGTGGGCCGGCCGGCCGAGCCCCCTGACGCGTTAGTTACCCTTTACTCCCCGACAACGGTTCTCCCTGCGCCCTGCTTCTACACCTACAATGAGCGCGGCCCCGTCGTCGTCGTTAAACGTGTTGTCATCATTGTGGTCAGGGTTGTCGTGGTCCTCGTTCTTGCGGATGTTGTATCTTTGCGACGTCTGCCTCACTGCCGGTCTGTATTCCAGCCGATTCCTCTTGATTTAGCTGTCCAGCGGCGTCGACAGCAGCTGTCAGAGTGTTGGTAGCCGTGCACTTCTTAGCGCAGGTCTTCGGGTTCGTTGCAGCACTTGTCGCTTTTTTTGGTCGTCTTGTTCCAATTGTTGCTCTTGTTGTAATTGTTGCTTTTGGTCTTGCTGTTTCTGTTGCTATTGTTGTTCTTGTTCCTGCTGCTGCTTCTGCTTTTGTTGTTGTTGTTGTCGTCTTCTTCTTCGTCGTCGTCGTCGTTGTCGGCGTCCTCAGACGGCAGCTCAGCCATGCCAATTGTGTGTGCACGAGCTGCAGCGGCGGCAGCTGGTGCGGACCTTGCAGCATTGCATCGGACAACAACAACAATACATTGGTGGCGGCGCGTTGCCCTTCAACAGACGGAGCTAAAACTCGACGTCGTCGTCGTCACAGCTAGCTTAAACAACAACAACAATGTCAACAATAACAGCAACAACAACGACAAGAAAAACAATATCAACAACAACGTCTAAGATCAAGGTCACCACAACAAGACGGACTTGGGCAAAATTCCTCGTATCTCCTGCTCGATGGGTTTTGCGTCCGGATAAACGCTTTAAGCTTGAATTGTCACCACTATGAGCACAACTTCACACCCCGCACTGGTTAGCCAAGCGAACTCAAACAACTCAGTCGACAGCTCTCACCACTAAACGGCAATCCTATTGTTCATCTACTGTCTGCTGCACAAACTGTTGGTCGTTGAACAGTAATAATATTCCCGGTATTCCTAGCGATGGGAAAAGTTGTACTCCGTGAGCGGTGGCTCAGTAAACACGTCGGTATTGTTGTTGCTGTTGTTAAAGCTACTGTTGTTGTTGCTGCTGCTGTAGTTGTTCAGTCTGTTTCACTTTTTCGGAGGTAACAACACTTTACGCTGTAGGGTGAAGGCCTCGCCCCGACAACAAACGCTAGGCTTGTCAGTTGCGCTGGGGACAGTAGTTCCAGACCAGGCGTTGGACACTTAGCACTTGTACTGGTAGAAGTTGTAGAAGTAAGAAAACCATTTATGCACTACTACTTGACAACAGTCGTCAACACATCGCGTCAAATACTTGACAAAGGTCGTCTTCTTACCAAAAACAGTAGTAACAACGCCGCAATAGCAGCGAACAACAGCAACAACAACCACAACAACAACAACAATACACACAACAATAACAACCACAACAACAATACACACAACAATAACAACCACAACAGCAGCACCAGCGGCGACAGCACGCGTAGGCACAGTTCACACTGGAGGGTTGTCGTTTCGACGACGGCAACTATAGATCGGACCTTCTCTACTCTCTCTCTCTGATGTGCGGAGTTCGTTCGTCCCTAAAGAGGGAGACACTGAGAGAAAGCGTGTGTGCGCGCGCGAGAGAGAGAGACAGAGAGGAGGAGAGTAAAATAGTTGTTACCACTGATTGTAGGCTGCTGCGGCAGCCGACACCGATAGTTCTCCACCGCGGGCGGGGGCGGGGGGTGGCTGAAGGGCCCAGAGGTTTAGGGCCGGCGTGGCAGCGCCAGTAGCGGGTCGCAGTAGCGGCAGCGGTAGCGCTGACCACTGAAGTACCCCACCCGTCGTTGCCGGTAACAGCAACGGACGAGCCGGCGGCTGTCCGACAGATAGATAGATCGCGCATGCACGTACACCGGCGCCGACTGCCCGAACGAACGCACGCAGACAGGGAGGCTGACTGGCTGGCTGGCAGGCAGGAGCAGGCAGGAAGGCAGACGACGAACTCGCATGCCCTGTGGCCGCCCGCCTGTCCTGACCGACCGGCGACTTGTCCTGGCCGAGGCGGTCGTCTCCCATGGAAACGGAGGACACCTAAACCAGGACCGTCACCATCACCACCAGCACCCCAACCACGACTAGCACGCCGCTAGCACCGTTACCACGATTGCCATCACTGCTACCACCACTACCACCACGGCCGCCGCCGCCGCCGTTGCCACCACCGCCACCACCACCACGAGTGAGGGCAACGTTTCAAACCGCCGCGCGGAAGGTAGGTACGTCCGTTTGTACGATCCACAATCAATACCGTGGGCCGGTGGGCCACCACATACACAGTTGGCGGGTACGGCGGCGGCTTGGCGACGACGACAGCAACAACAACAACAGCAACAACGATGACGACGACGACAACAACAACGACAACAACAATAATAACGACAACAACAACGATGACGATGACGTTGACGACGACGAAGAGGAAGGCGGCGCTGACACGATCACAGAACAAGAAGGACACCCGCCGCAGACATAAACGTACACACCCGCCCAGCCACACACACGCTTACAGACAGACAAACACTGCTACTCGAATCCTACTCGCAAGCACGGCCCGGGAAGATGACAGCGACCTCACTGCCGACGACGGCGACAACAACAACATGGATGGCAATGACAACAGCAACAACATGGATGGCAATGACAACAACAATAACAGCAGCACAGCAACAACAACAGCAGCAAAAGCACAACAAGCCGGCGGCGTGTAATATGCTCCTCTTCATGCACCTGTCTACCTCCTCCTCCTCCTGCTGCAGCTCCTCGTGGTCCGCACAAACTTGCTAGCTTGTTGTTTGATCATTCGCTTGCTCGGTCGGTCGGTCGGTCGCCGCTGGTTCTGTCAATGAGCTCACAGAGGACGACCTGGTGGAGGGGGCGCTACCGCGGCCGTCACCGCCGCCGGCCTCCACAGCGGCGGCAAGGCCTCGAACAAACTCAGTTCTCGCAGAACAGCGCCGAAACAGCGGCGAGGGAGGACTGTCATTTCATTCGCCGATGTAGGGGTGTGACTGTTGTGGTCTAGGCATTACCTTCCGGAGCAAAGCCTGAGCCACCACCTGAGCAGCAGGCTGCAGATTTCTGCCACGGCCACTGTGGCGCGGTTT
>QVRM01004762.1:0-2500 GCA_003439945.1 Dermanyssus gallinae
CAGATCTAATTCCAGTCTTGTCTTGTCGAGCCCACCGAGCGCATCTTCAGTCTGTTTGGGCATTACCGCGTAATGGCTAGCGTCTTAGGACAGTGTCTCCACGTTGGACGCGTAAATATCATCATATCACCGTTTAGAGCAACCTACACAGGCTACAGTAAACAGCATAGTAATAATATGGAAACGACCAAATGTGCATTCGCGTTTACATATATATATATATATATATGTATTATATATATATGCATATATATATATATATATATATATATATATATATATATATATATATATATATATATATATATATATATATATATGCATATATATTAAGCATTTATTGGCCACCGTTTATGACCTTTGATCAGCCGTACATAGAGCATACAGCAATCGACCAGTGCTCTTGCGTATCCACTTAGGCACCTAATCATATGCAATCACAGCCCCTTGTTGTGATCAGTTTGCCTAGAAACAATATCAAACCCACACACGCGTTTATATATATATATATATATATAAATCTTGCAGAGCTTGATGGTCGACCCCAAACAACCGAAAGCGCTGCGGCGATTAACGGCGACCACAATTACATCATGAGAAGAAGATAGCTGTTCTGGGGCCAGAGGCCGCCGCCACTATTGAGATCAGCCAGCCGACGACTTATACACGCACGCTAGACACATTACAGGCATTCACGTACATAGATATGTGCACATATACACATAGTATGTACATATATGCACACATATATGCATATATATATATATATATATATATATATATATATATATAAGTACGTACGTTTGTATGTATACTTGCATTTATCGATACACCCCTTCCTCACTATGAACCGCTGGGGATGGTGGTGGTGGGGGGGGGGCTATTAGGGGGAATGGAGGGGGGGCGGCTATAATGAAGAATGGGGAGCATGAACACACATGGCAACACACAGGCATGAGCATACCAAATGCGTTTGAACACGTACGCGAACGTGCCGCCGATGTCCATGCATGTATCTATTTAATCCAAATATATATATATTATATATATATAGAGAGAGAGAGAGAGAGAGAGAAGAGAGAGAAAGGCTCATACACAGTACGTGACGGCACAGTTGCGGCACCGTTAGGCGTCATCGGCTATGCCGGCCGGCGCTATATCGACGTGTTCGTCGTCCGCTATTGTCCGCTATCCCCCTCTATTCGGCTTCGTATTCCTCCGCTGCCGCCGCCGCCGGACCCACTCCCCCCCTCCCCCCCCCCCCCCCCGGCGTCTTCGTTATGCTGCAAGCGTTCGTCTAGCTAGCTCGTAGTATAGCAAACCGTCTGTCTACCATAACGGTTGCAAAAACGCTCCCTACGTTCCCTACACAGCCGACGGCGACATTCTAGCGCGTCTAGCCATCCAGCAGACAGGGCCGTAGGGGCTTCAAAGCATACACAGCAACACACTTATATATATATATATATATACATATGCGTATATATTTATATATATATATATATATATATATATATATATATATATATATATATATATATATATATACATATGTGTATATATTTATATATATATATATATATACACACACATATACATGCATGCGTGTTAATGAAAACGAACGACACAACGCGTACGGTATGTAATTACGTTCTGTCATATGAGTTTACAATCTAGGGACGTATCTAATATGTGATGATTGTATGCGCATACTAACAAAGGTCTTATAGAAGAGTGCTCATTTTCTATGTTTCCTTAAAGTATCTAGCAATACTATTACTATTGTGGCAACAGCTTGTATGCGCGAGCTCTGGTAGTGAGCACTAATTGCCATCTCGCTCGCTCGTTAATCTCCAACCGAATGTAATAACGCGTTAAACCATGCCGAAATATGCAGGACTCATCTTAATTAAATTAATCAATGCTTGTTTGGCCCTATTGACTAAACTTTAGGTTATTATTATTATTTTTTTTTTTCACGGTATTATATTTTTCACGGGTATGACTTTGGCAGGTCTTAAATTCCTGCGGTTAAGTGGCAGGACCCGTACCAATAAATTCGAATCTGATTCAAGGTAAGGATCTGAGGTGAAAGGTATTTGACTACCCGGTCCCGGATTATTATTATTATTATTATTATTATTCGGTAGACTCTGACGAGGAACCGACGAATGGAGGCGAGTGACATGGACTTCCAGTCCTTTAGAGGTTTTTACATGACGCCGACCACAATGAGCGCGAACATGTGGGATCTGGGAGAAAGCAAAACTAGTTGTTGGGGGGGGATGTCATTGGTGCATTCATTGGTGTTACGTAACGTGATGCTTGCCAGTCATTCAAAGCGTTTGTTTAGGTAGGACTGCGGCCATCAGCTCCAGGAAGTGTGCTGGGATCTATGGATCTTAAGTTCCGTCTACAACCGCCGTTATTAAGATTATGCCAGTCTTCAGATTCGAGATAGAATAGGACGCCTTTTCCTGGATGGAACTGGGTTGTCGGC
>QVRM01004762.1:7500-37422 GCA_003439945.1 Dermanyssus gallinae
GGCGAGTCGACAAAATTGCTCGTCGCAGGCGCTGGAACAGTGGTAGGCGCATTTCTCTGCGCCCGCTTTAACCGGCACGTATGTCCAATTTCTTCATCAAACAACTTGTTCTGCTCGGCCAGCTACATCGGTAAAACAAAAATCGCTCCTAAGCAAAACACTACAACTCCCCCCACCCCGACTGCATTGAAAAATGCTTATTCAACCGAGTTCTAAGACCCTTCACGTTATATATATGTATATATTCGCTATGGATACTCTCGCCTTTCATTCAACATTCATCTTTATTTAAAAATACACATGCTACAACAACACCTAGCGCTAAAAAGCAAAACAGCTACATCAAGCTAACGTTAAGCTAAGCAGTTGTGGCGAAGACACGCAAAGAATCGTTTGTCGATGTCGAAAGGCCGCCCTGTCCGTCCGACGGAGGAGTGGAGTGTGGTGGTAAACGCTGTGGCTGTATCTTGTCCCGTGGCATGGTCCTGTCCGTGCAGGTAGCGGGACAGCGGCAAGAGAAGAAGACAATTGCGACTACGCCTATTCTTGTGCTCGCTTTCTAAACAGAATGTGTCGAGGAATGATGGCTTGGCACACAGGCAAAAAACACAATCAGCATCAAACAGAAGAACAAGAAGCATACCCAGGTCAGCTTTGGCTGTCGATCGAACGTACGCACCAGTTTCGTCGATCCAAGGCAGACATACCTCCCCAGTCAAATTTCTTTATCTACCTGCCCCTGAATAAACAAGGCGAGGTCAGCGGAAGAGGGGAGAGAAGAAAGCGACGAAAATCTAGTCTAACGTGCACTCATCCGACCCACTATACTCGCGATACGATTTGAATGAATTACCACGACCACGTAAGGTCAACAGATCCGTCCAGGACGACGAATACCTGTCCCTAGCAGCCGACTAAGCGACTGTGGGTTGCGCTGACGGTTGCTTCCTTGACCGACCCATTCCTTGACCGAGATTAACAAAACAACAAGTGTGATGCCGCCAACAACAACAACAACAACAACAACAAAATACACTACTACAACAATAAGTTACAACAATAAGCCCAACTGCAACTGCGGCAGCAATGCAAATGGCAACAGCAACACAATCGCATTAGTTGCATCTTCACCACTACAGCGGCGACACTAAAGACAAGATTGCCATCAATGCAATTTTGCTTATTATATTATTGTTAATATTGCTTAAACGATTCGACACTCAACGGCAACGACAACAACAACAACCATAACAACCACAAGAACAAGCACGAGATACAACTAAACACTTAAAAACTTCGCCACGTGTAGGCAAGGCACGTCTTGCCGAGCTAATCAATGCAACGATGTGCGATCGTCACACTTTCACATCCCAATGTATTGTTTGATATAATAATAAAAATAATAGCCAGCCACGAATGGCCTTTTGGTGTCATCCCGAAATTTGCTGTCATCCCTTTGTTGAATCTGTCCTGTTGAATTGCTCTTCGGTGCTATATATATATATATATATATATAAAGGTGCATGCAAAGTTGTCTGAGATTTTGCAAGTATCATAAACACAAGTGTTTAAGATATATATATGTATATATATATATATATATATATATATATATATATATATATATATATATATATATATATATATATATATACAACCCTTATTCTAGTGCAAATATGATATCCGAGGCCCGAGGTGGTAACATTAAGTTAGTTTTGCAAGATATATACGAAAATACGCCCAGCTATTTGAAACTGCGCTTTATATAAATAGGGCTCGATTACATTAAAGCACTCCTTCAAGATTTCTCTTTAAGTTCGCTGATGATTGTGGGCATATTGGCGTGCGCGTTACTCTTTAAAACCACCCGCAGAAAAATATCTAACGGCGTTAAATCGCAAGCTTTCAAGTTGTGCGTAACTAGAAAATTTACTGACAGTAAATGTGCCCGTTACGTAAGATTACTCGTCCGCAACACTTCATTCACTTTAGAGGCTCCGGCTCTATGGCACAATCTGGTTGGAACCCGAGTTCACTCGCATCGATTCCATCCACATTCGGCCCAAAACAGTTTATGGGTCATAGCTGGAATACCGCTCGCCATTTACCGTAGAGTGAATCGTAATAAATAGATAATAAATTACTATAAAATAATAAGGCTCAATAATTCTGTAGGACTAGCCACCACAACAGACTGTGCCACGAATCGGCTTTCATGTAACGGCTTTTCGTAAATCGCGTGCGGGTTTTCATTGAAAGTTAATGTAACGCGTGTTAGAGATTGATACGCCCGGAACGGAACAGTGCGCGTAGTATGGTAGACTTCCGTAGCAGATTATCGTACATTCGACATTTATCGTCGATTAGTGATTGTTACTGGTCAGCGCTGTTTAGGACAAATAGCTGCGAGAGCCTTTGCGAACTTGAGCGGAATTCAATATTGGTCCTGCCTAGGCCAGGTCAAGCAGAACCACCGTACGATGTGCACTACTAAATCTATTGTTCCTGTTGATGCAATTATTAGAACTATGCTTTTTGAACGCTTTGTTACAACGCTTACGAATGGCACTGTAATCGCTGCTTGCTAAATATGATGCGGTCGCACGTGTCCACACTTTATTTTGGCAAACGATATAACTATATATAAAGGTCGTCGACGACGACATATATATATATATATATATATATATATATATATATATATAAACGCGCAGTCCTCTGATTCACGTGTGAGAGTAATTGCCACGGCGAATTAGTAAGTCTCCATATATATATATATACAAATAAGTTTGCATGGTGCTGCCTCCTGCTTCTCAAGAGAGTCAATGGGTCATTGCCACGGCAAGTAGGAGGAAAGTGAGCGGAGCTGTATCAGCCTAGTGGAGCTGTATGAACCGTTTGTCGTAGAATCCCAGCCCAGCACGAGATTGCGGTGCAAATCAGAAGGTCTACGCGCGACAAAGCGTCGTCCTTGACTGGGTAGGCCAGCTTTCCAGCCAGCCAGCTCGCGAGTGAGCGAGCGAACGACAGATAAACACGAAAACATCACACGCTGTTTTGGTGTCGTACATTAGCAAGAACATCCCACCGTCGTTGCCGTCATAGCGACACAGACGTTTGTTTGTCATTTCTGGCCCTCGTGCATTGTTGCTGCTGCTGTTGTTGTTGGGTCGGTCTGACGCGAAACATCGGCGCAACAAGTGTCATCAACTGACTTACACTTGAGACGGTGAAATATATGTATGTATGTATATACATCTATATATATATATATATATACACAGAAAGTCAAACAGTTTAAGGCCAGGTGAGGTTTTTCAAGCTAAACTTTTACGCAAATTAACAGAACTTATCTTGCCAACCTTCGCTCTATCTGGTCAGGCTAACGGAGCGAAATAATAAGCCACTTAAAGAATTTCACTAGAGAAGAAGACTCCTAATGACAAAAGAGAGAGAGAGAGCGCGCGAGAGAGAGAGAGGGACAACTGTTGGCAATAGCCAACTGCGTCATTGCACTTAGCGCCACTGAACTTTGACTTGTCTAACTGGCTCCGCCTATGACGAAAGCTGTTATTATGTATTCATTTATTTTGTAACTGATAGCCTTACCATTGTCACGTTGCCAAGTTTTGACATACAACTTGGATCGGCGTAATCGAAGCTAACTGATTTCAATACTCCACCTTGTACGTGCTATATATATATATATATTATATATATATATATATATATATATATAAAATTATCGCTACGCGTTTTAATATACATGTACAAATACATACACATTTAGCGATATGTACATGCAGATACATATATTTCATGTTTGCGCTGGGAAATCGAGCGCATCTGCGTATGCATACACCACTGGGGCTGACACCGACGCCAATTGTTCGACATGTTCCAGATAGATCTGTCATTTTCTGGCTTCTAGGCTCTGTCCTTCTGTCGGACGTTAGTCGTAGCCGGCACTTAATGTTCTGTTGCTAGTCGACCGTTGCTAACGCTATAATCCGTGTAGGATTCGCTCACTCAACAGGGCTTTGGCGGCGGCAGCAGCAGCAGCAGCAGCAACTAATCATCTGTCTTGTCTCCATGTTTCCCCGGTGACACAGGGCGAATGATACAGGCACACAAAAACACACACATTCTATGTAGCGGACGATAGAAAAATCAAATGAAACGAGAAAATTCATCGAGGAATAGAAAAATATCGAGGTGGAGAACCGATGATTCACGCGACCTCCAGCTACTATTCTGGCCAGCCATGTCACACTTGCCCCTTCTCCCACAGTGCTGCCGTACCTACAGTAATAAAACGCGAAGCAAAAATACGACGTCGGAGCCAAGTCGAATACAATACAATACAGCACTCAATGCGGCTAGGCAACTCGTCGGTCAGATGTATGTATACATAGGTTGATGCAAATAATATATGCATATGTATATTTATATATATATATATATATATTTTTTTTTTTCACATGCATATATATATATATATATATTCACATGTATAAGTGAGTGTGCGACTTTCCGTGTACATCGTGCACAGCGTGCGAGCACGTTGCGGCATGACGTGACTGTACAACTGAAAACGTCACGCCAACCAAATACATTCGTAGACTGCTGCTAATACAAAGACGTATGCTCTAAGATGCTAAACGTCTTCGCGTCCACAACTCGAACAGCTGAATGTTGTTGGTCAACATTCAATTGTTGTATTCATAATTTTATTATTATTATTATTATTATGAATGAAAAAAAAAAAAAATATATATATATATATATATATATATTAGCTATAGCTACTTGACAACGTTATCGTTTATCCTTATTATATGTATGTATATATATATATATATATATATATATATATATATATATATAAATACGACTCCTTTCTAGCGTGACTCCCCGTGATGCGCGCGAATTAAGCGTACGGCACACACCTATCTCGCAAATACCAAGTTGGTCAGATGTGTAAACTCTCTATAGTAACAATTCCTTGACTCAGTATGGATCATGGGAGGCAGGGCTTACGATATAGATTATATGATGACGAATTCATATTGTCATATTGTCGTGGTCCATTCAAGGGCTGTCAATGCTGCGTAATTACGGATAGGTGACTGCCACTGATTAACGCTCTGGACCTAGTCGATCTTGGATCTCTGCATTGGCTTAATAGGCACAATGTGGTGAGAGTAATATAGAAAATATTGTGATGATTTATTAATAATTTACAATACGTTTGCGCACTGGGCAGTGCTCGAATATATATATATATATATATATATATATATACGCTGGTAATCTACCCGAGATGAGGAAGCTCGCGAAATACGCATGAATAGGTTCCCCACATGAGTTTCAGCCGCTAGCGTTAGAGAGCATGGGCGGCCCAGGCTACGTCACCCACAAACTCCACATCTACAAAATTAATATATATATATATATATATATATACGCGAACCAAATTACTAACAAATATATGGCAAGTAAGCCTAATAAGCTGATAGACCCGTGAAGACGCCTTATGCACCTTGTGTGAATCCGAAGTGGAGGCCAAAATGGAAACTCTGTCTGTTTACCCTCGAAAAATCGAAATCAATTTAAAATTACCACACAACAACAAACCGTCGACAACAACAAAGCGACGCGATTACTTAAGCAGTAAACATTGCCTGTGCCTGAAGACAACAAATAGTTGATCTGTATAAACTCAGTTAAGTGAACAAAAAATAGTGATGATGAAGACGTTAGCCCAACGAGACGCTCTCAAGGCGCACCGTACTATTAGACTGACGCGCTGCCTTTGTCTGGAATCAGGTGCATTTGCTTACAAAAGTTGTTTTTTGCAGCCCGTTGGTCTTCATGAGATTGGCCGTTAGCAACCTCTGTTGATGGGGCGTTGACATATGTTAGCATGTTCTTCAGTCAATAAAACTAACTGGAATTTTATTAGGTAGGCAGGCTTACCGAGCACACAATAAAACAGTGCCGAACGAGCCGCGCAACCATGGTGACGGAAACAGCAACAACAACAACAACGGCAACAGCAATAACAACAACGACAACAGCAATAACAACAACAGCAACAGCAATAACAACACATACTACCCTGCTGTGAAAGCTACAATTGGAACAGGTTTAGTGGTGCGAAAGTGAAGGCAGCACTGGCCAAGGATATATGTATATGCGTCAAAACCCGCCGTGCACGTGTATCTTATTTTGTCTATCTGGCTATTGAGTGGAAGATTATTCTACCTTGTCAGCAGGCAAGCGTCATCGGAATTTGTCTCATACGAAATATAAACAGAGACTGTCATATTGCATCAGTCGCTGTTGTTGTTGTTGCTGTTGCTGTCATCGCTGTTGTTGCTGTTGTTGTTGTGTTCGTTGATGTTGTTATGATACGTCTTCTGTGTCGGTTCTCGTCTACTATCGTCTATTGCTGCTGTTGTTGGCAATATCTGCTCGGCATGAGGCGGGACTTGTCCACAAATGTTTGCCAGAATAAGCAGCAAATGAAGTCGAGCGAGGCGTCGCCATCGGGAAGTGCACGTGGTGCTGTGTCGATACACCGGAACTCGCTACGGACAGATAATGACTGCTTCGCGCCACTGATTCTTCCCGTCAACCGGATATCGATAAAGATTTCGATTTAATTACAAATATGTTTTTAGCGTCCTTTACTTGTTATATATATATATATATATATATATGTGTGTGTGTCAATATTTTTTTCTGGGAGTAGCTATACTTTAAATCTTGATCCAATTAGGTAAAACACTCTCTAACAACAGCTGAACGTCAGCTACCATGACGAAGTCGCAATCCCTGGCTCGGTTCCAACTTATAACCTTCGTGGATATATGCCGATGTATGCTTCTTGTGCACTACAATATTTTTATAAAGATATATTTATTATTAAAAAACACACACACATACACACACGCACATTCGAGTATACATTATACGTACAACGCCGACAACAACAACAACAACAACAGCCAGCAGCAACAACAACATCAACAACAACAACAGCAACGACAAAAACAACAACAACAGCAGGAGCAACAGCAGCAGCAACAACAACAACAACAACAACAACAACAACAACAACAACCACAACAACAACAACAACAACAACCATAACAACGACAACAACAGCAACAGCAGCAGCAGCAACAGCAACAACTGCAACAAAAATAAAGCTCGTTTAGAGGACACTAATCAGAGCCACTGCACAAGTGAAAGGAGTCTCAGCTAATCCAAGCTTATATACACCAGTCGTACGAAGTAGCACTGTCTAGTGACTTATTGCCGTGCGGCTAGCCCACCAACCAGCCAGACAGCCAACCAGCCAGTTATCCTGAACCGCAAGCAGCAGACACAAGTCCAGGGTAAGCGTGCACCACTCGATCGGTCTGCGGTTGCACCAACGAACGGGTAGCGGAAGCATGGAAGCCGCGGTGAACGGGGCGAGGCGGCGTTGGTGGCGGCCGCAGCGCGAAGCCTACGAGAAGAGGCTTAAGCAGATGTCGCCTGTCTATGCCGCCGATCTAGCGACCACCTGCCAGCCAATGTGGCTGGTTTGCAGCCAATGTTGTTAGTCAGACAGATATTAAGCCACCCATAGGACTCGACGACCACTTGCTGCGAGTGTGCGAGTGGACAGCAGTGAGTGGGCTGAACCTCACTGCTGAGAGAGAGAGAGAGAGGCCGAATGAGGACGTCTTCCGAAGACGCTCTCTCTCTCTCTGTTCCAGTGGGGTCTTCCACCGGTGGACCTTGCACGGTGGTTGGCACAGCACGACACGGCAGGGCACGAATGTAAGCAAGTGCTCGCGAGAGAGAGACCGAGTGCAGCCGGTGGGTGAATGCCCGCCGGAAAAGCGGTTTGGGTCGGTGGCGCGATGAAATATACCTCCTAGCCACCTACCATCGAGCACCGCAGCAGCAGCAGAGGCGACGGCTAAATATGCCTGTCTAACCAGATCGCAGTAGCAGACCCAGTGACGGGCAATCGCTTTGCTCGTCTTTCTGCTATGCCCTACTGCTTAAGTCTACAACACTTAGATAGCAGATAGAAACCCCAATCCTCCCTGTAACCCCAATCTTCCACGCCCCCGGCCCCGGCCCCGCAAGCAAGCAAGCGAAAACCAAGCGGCCGATCGACCGGCAACATCGACCTGGCAACTGGTCAACTCCAAGAAAAAGTATGCTCCAAGAGGATGAGCAGCAACGAAAAAATGAGTAGCAGATTAAGGATGAGCAGCGTAGAGGCAGCAGTAAAGAGCAGCCGAGGGACTCGGTGGCCTGTGCCGAAATAAGGCCATACCAGGTCAGGGGGGTTTATGTATGCTTTGCTTGCCGGCCTGCATACTTGTCTGCCTCGAGCGTTTCCGTGTCTTCAAGTCAGCTGAGAAGACACTGCTTCGGGTCTGCGCTTCGAGATTAGGCGGACATGCGCGCTTCGTTGGACAGAAAGGTTGCGCCGATATCGACTGGCTTCCTGCTTAACCTTTCCTTCTATTCATATCTCTCTCTCTCTCTCTCTCTCTCTCTTCTCTCTATCTATATATATATATATATATATATATATATATATATATATATATGGATTCTGGATCAACAACTAGTGCCCATAGTGTGCAGACAACGGAGATAGTGTAGCGGGGCAGACTTCACGAATAGGCCGCCAAGGTGCAGTGACTCGGGCGCTACCTGTCACAGAGTGTCGCAACATGTGGCGATATTTTTATTTTGTTAACTTGGACTCCCCCCGATCGGTTGAGTACAAGTGTGTAAGGTCAATCCATGATAGGCCATAGGGTCGTTCATTCAGCGTGAATTCAAGAGGCAGTTTTCGGTAGCCTGTATTCTAACGGTGCGATGTTCCGCTTCACTGTAGCAGTCCATGATGACCTACATCAAGCGACGCCTGCCATCCTCGATAAACAGCAGCAATGAGTACGCCGGAAGATATAATAGGCAATTATGCTCAGAATAAGACACTCGCCTCGCAAGTTTCCTCTAGTCTTTCTAAGCTTTCTTTCTGAAGTAGCCGTATTGGTCATTCATTCAAGGTTTCCAGGGCGAACGTTAGGCAAAATCGAACCCACTCGTTTGAAGTGTTGGCTCGTAGGAGACGACTACTATATGACATACTTTTTTCTTTACTTTTTAGCCGCCTTTAGCATGTCTACGTTGGACTTATTTGGGCTCTTTTAGCAGACGAATGTATTACAGTAAGGCAATGCCAAACCTAACTTAATAATCAAGGAAAACGAAATAATTTGGCGCAGTAGGATTTGATCCAATCGACGTACACGAATGATTTGGTTTCTTACGGCGAGTTAGCCGCCTAAGCCACTATATATATATATATATATATATATATATATAATATAATATATATATATATATATATAAATATATATATATATATAAATATAAAAAAAAATATATATATATATATATATATATACATATATAGATATTCCGCTGCACATCTGTTTTATTCGTTTTCACCACCCAGACCCACGACTTCGTCTTGCACCAGTGAGGATAACGGCGTCAATGATGGTCATGGAAGTGAGGCTATTTGTGCTGAACCCACTGGCCTGTTACATTTTGTTCGCTGTGTGTGTTCGCTTATGAGTATGCGTAGTGCAACTGAGAACGCATTTTAAAGCAAAGCTTTAACTTTGTTATCCGCTTCTTATATTATGCCGATTGCTTCAAGAAAACTGTCGATGACTAGCGACGCCCAACTGGTCGCCACAATCAAACAGGTGCATGGTTTGCGCATGGCAAACGATACAACAACTTGTATGCTTCATATAGTGGCAGCAAATCAACGCTCTCCAAACAGGGCACGCACACAAAGCATCAACAACTTAACCGACAGCGGTCATCATCATCATCATCGCCATTATTATTATTATTATTAATAGCACTCGCAGAAACAAACCGTCATCTAATCGATATTCGCAGTAGGCATCACACAAACACACACACAGACACAATAGTGGTACCAATCTCTCTCTCTTTCTCTCTCTTAACAACAAGCGTAAACGACAACAGTGTCATTCATAACAACCATCATCATAATATGATCAGCGGCGCTAACAACCGAGCAGCCAAAGCGACGCTAAGAACAACAACGATAACAACAACAACAACAACAATAACAACAACAACAACAAGGTGACTACATCAGTGGTATCGACAGCAACAATAACAAGCCGACTACATCAATGGTGTCGACAACAACAACAACAAGAAGCCGACTACATCAATGGTTTCAACAACAACAACAACAACAACAGCCCAACTACATCAATGGTGTCAACAACAGCAGCAATCATGTCAACAATAACAACAACCGTGCCAACAACAACACCAGCAGCAGCAGCAGCAACAGCATTAGCAGCATTTGCGAAGGTTAAAGAACTGCACCAACGACAAGAGCATTTGGTGATCCACGTTCAGAGCGGAGGCGCCGTCGACGGCGGCAGTGGCAGCGGCAGAAAAACGGTGACGTTGAACAACACTATTATCCGGAACGGTGAGGGCCCCTAGATTCCGGCCTACATTGGCCGGAGCCCGAGCCCAAGCACAGCAAGAAAGTGAGAAAGTGTGTCTGGGAGATATGCTGAGAGAAAGAGAGAGAGCGAGAGAGAGAGAACGATGAAGGTGGGAGAACAAGAATGAGAGAGAGAGAGACACAAGAGAGAATATCTAGGAAATAGAATTCGAAAAGGGACAACCCCCCTCCCCCCTCCCCTTGGGGGCACGGGGGTAGCCAGAGAGCTAGCTGAGCTGGCGGCGAGGAGAACAAGATGTAGAAGTCAAAACGCCTCTGAACGCCGACCGACGACCACCGGCAGCAACAGAAACAGCCGCAGTGGCGGCCGGCCGTATCCTCAAGCAATAGCACACAGTTCATCACAGCAACGAAGGCGCATCATCATGCCGAAAACGAAGGCATCGAAATGGCCAGCATCATCAGCGAGCCAGCCAGCCAACCAGCCAACCAAATAACGCAACAACAACAGCAACAGCAACAAGCAACAACAACAACAATAGCAACAACAACAACAACAACAACAATAACGATAATGCCATGAATGAACGAACGCATCGCCGGCACGAAACACCGGCTAGCCGCCAGATCACTCAATGCAACGACCACGACAACGAAAACGCTAACGAATATGAACGTGGCGACGGCGACGACGACGACGACAACAACAACAACGACGATGCGATACGGTGTCATGGTGGGTAGTGGTGAATGAGCAAGCAATAGAGATAGAGAGAAATATATATATATATATATATATTTATATAAGAAGATTATAGAGAAGAGGGGGGGACAGTTTTAGACAGTTAGAGGGGTACGAGGAAAGGGACGAAAAACTTAACAACGAATTAACGGGCAGACAGGGACGAAATAAACGAAGAGCTCGTCGAAGTTCAGCAGTTTGTCTGCGAGTCGAGTTCGAATTGGCCAGGCAGTGCACAAGTCCATTGGCTATCCCCCTGCGTACGTGCCACTGGATCACTTAGTCGCTCGGTGAGGCAGTCCGGCACTCATCTGTTTAGTCTGTCGATACCGTCTGTCTATCTGTCAACCATACCGTGGTCGGTCTGCCCGCGAGCAGCGTCATACCATCATCCAGTAAGGGCTCCGCGTCAAACCGGCACGCTACGGTAACAGCAGAAACCGCAGCAGAGACACCGTAGTATTGATATCGGTTTTGTCGTTGTTGTCAGTGTTGTTGCTGTTGCTGTTGTTGCTGTTGTTTTTGTTGTTGTTGCTGTTGTTGGCGCCCTCGCTGCCGTCGATGGCGATAGTAGACTTAGTGAGAGAAAAAACAGGGAACATGAGGAAAAACACACGCATAGACATACACAGCAGACGAGGCAAGCAAAGTAGTCGAAACCAACAACAAATAACAACAATAACAACAACAAACGCGACACTTCAGTGCAGCCAACATATCTTAGCGGGCGGCCGTACATAAGTGTACACGCCAACCGGCCTTTTGGCCGGCCCAGCGGATAGACTCACAGATGGAGAAACGCCAGACTGACAAATAGACAGACACGCAGAACAGAAACACATGCGCGCATTCAAGAACGCATACACACACATACCACCCAACACACACACACATTCCACCCAACAACAACAACAACAACAACATCAACAACAACGACGACGACGACGACAACAACGACAACAACAACAACAACAAGAACAACAAAGCAGGAGAAAAACGCATAACATGGTGCAAAAGTAGGTCGGCTGAATCGGCTCTTGCTGCTGCTGCTTTTGCCGGGCGGTTGCTTCGACTAGCAGCGCTATTCGCTTGCCGAGCACCGCCGAAAACCGCCAAGCTATAGCAATGAAGAAGACGAAAAGAAAAAAGATGAAGAAGAAGAAGCAACGACGAAATCACGCTGCATGGTGCTGCTGTTACTGCTATCGGCAAACCGAAATCGCTGGCCGAAATTCACCACCGCCGATACCGTCGTTATGGCCATCGCCATCATCATCATCATCGCCATCATCATCACCATTAACATCATCACCATCAACACCATCACCATCAACACCATCACCATTATCATCATTAACATCATCACCCAACGACTGACCCAGACCCCCTAGCCACACTAGCTGGCTAATCAGGATACCGGTCTGCAGAAGAAAAAGCATAGACGCGCTACCCTAAAGAAGAGAATACACACAATTTCACTTGCTTTCGATCGTCTTTTTTCTTCCTTGCGTTGCTTCTTTCTTCTTGTTCGGCTTTCTAGGCTGCTCCGGCTAGAGAACGCCTCTTGACTCTGGGGGACTTACAAAGCGAAATGACAACGTCAGTGTGGCTTCATCGCCTCCGCCGCCACCAAAGGTCATCTGAAGGTCGGCGGTAGCCATACACGTATGCATGTTGTGTGTCATTAGTGTACGTTCAAGAGGTACAGTCGTCTCTGCAAACGCTTAATTGTATTGTTAGTATTATTGCTGTTGTTGTTGTTGCTGTTGCTGTTGTTGTTAATGAAAGCCTACTTAACGAGCTAGTTGACCGAAACGAGAGACACAACGAAAAGACGGAAAGGAAATGACAATATTAGGTCTTGTGCGCTAACAGTTGGCGCATAAAGAAAAAAGACGTACGCAGCAATTACCTCTACGGGTTAATAATCGAAATCGTTGTCACTGCGCTACTCATGCAAGCATGGGCCAGCAACAGTCGACTAATATGCTGAAGACAGCGCATAATGCTTGCAGTAAATGCAAAATTTTATATATATATATATATATATATATATATATATATATATATATATATATATATATATATATAAGGTGGCTAGCGAAGAACAATAGTCGTACTGCAACAATTTGCTTAGTCGAGGTGTTCGCGTCAATGTCCTTTAAATAACTAGTTAGGCTCAGTAGCACTAGCTTTCCAAAGATTTTTTCATTATACAGGTAGTCAACAACTGAGATAGGGCGGTAGCTGGACGCAAAACACCTATCCCCTTTATCTTTGTATAATAGAACTACGTAAGTAGATTTCAGACATCTAGGGAAGTAGCCGTGTTGAAAAGATGGGTTAATTACTCTGGCTAAAGGAGATGCAGTAGCGGAGAAAGCTAACTTAAACAATTTTGCCGGAACACCCATGATTCCACAAGGCCAGTTAGCATTCGAGCCCCTTATCGCGCCCTCAACATCACAGGTCTGCACCCGAGGCAACGAAAACGATTTGGACTCTTTTGGCCATAGTTCGTTAAAGCGGTGTCCATCAGTACATACATTTAACAATTTTATAGTTTTATATCCAACCGTAGCGAAATGATAGCTTAGTTCCTCGGTAATAGATTTAGGCTCGCTAATCGTGTGACCCGTGCTGGAAGTTAAGACTGATGGGCTCTGCCTTAGCGAGCTGTCTACCGCAGACTTTCACATCACATGATTTATTTACACACCAGATTGGGTAAAATATACAATAGTACGATCGATATCACTACAGTCTCGTAATGATATTAATATTAAAAATCGTTCAGTGCCAGCTTTGTTAGAGAGGGGATTGCATTACACTCACTGCCATGATATCTTACGCATATACCATAACAATATTTACAAACACATGTGTCACAGGGTTCATGGCAAGCGTCTTTCTGACATAGAAGGTGATGAAAACCGTGCACAGCAAACTACCGCAGACTTTGTTTATATATTTCCACAAACGCTGCGAGTACGATTTAATGTAATTAAACCGATTTTGATAAAAAGACTTTCCGGCTAGGCAAATAGCTCGTAAATACCACCTTCAAGCGCATGAGTACGCTCTTTCTGTCTCGGACGTCAAGTGCTGGACCCGTTACTTCCAGTGACACGGATTCGACCACCTTGACTGAGACGGCCGTTGGAGATTCCATAGTCACTAGTCGCACTAGACCAGAAGGCTCAGACAGACCAAAGAACGACCAAGAATGCCGAAACCGCACGGAGCCAGCTTACACCGTGCCAATCGAACGGTGAGCAGACAGCAGGATAAGTCAATCACCCCAACGGCGGGCAATAATAGTGCAAATTTGCAAGTACGACTGATATATATATATATATATATATATATATATATATATATATATATATATATATTGTCAGACAATATGTCTAGGAGTTGGGGAAAGTGCTTAGATGCGTTTCGATGTTTGGTTAGTCTATTTGGATTCTCGGACATGTGGTCTACAATAGTGCTCCAATTTTGTCGGAAAGGAAAACACAGGCAATTACCGATTCAAACTATTTTAAAAACAAATTGATTAATTTTCCATGATCTCGTATTCACCGAAACAATAGCTTTGGTCGGCTTTAGTCGCACACGTGGCCCTTGCATGCGTCCACGTGTCGCTAGCCGGGCAAGTTCTCCGTTAACGAATCTTTGTTACTGATTTGCCATCACACGAAGTAAATGACTAATTGTGATTTCCATGCTAACGTGCGAAGTTTACGTGGCCTGACCGACAGACCTTTATAGATCTGCAAAGGAGCATGTGGATCTACCGATGTGCAAATGTCCATGTAGACGTACAACTATATGAATTTCTATATCTGTAAAGGTTCGCATAGCTTCATATGTACCATGTACATGTACCAAGATCTCTCTGGATCTACAGATTTGCATAGATCCCTTTGGATCTATCAATTTGTATAGATCCCTCTGGATCTACTAATTTGCATACATCCCTCTGGATCCACAGATCTGTATCGCGGTCTATAGGGATCTATAGATCATCTGTATATGTCTACATTGACTTCTAGAATTGTTGTTAGATGTACGGGCCCACATGCAGGCGTCTGCGGTGTCTATATGCTCTATCCACAGATCATCTCGATAGATGGCGGACAACTATCAACAATCATCCCGACGTCGATAGGTTTCTGTATGGATATTCACATTCGTATGATCTACACGTTGACATCACGATATGGTCTGTTCACAGATCTGGATCAATGAATGGATGGATGGTCGGTTGGAGCTTGGGTACAACCAACCATCCCCGGATCGATGGCCATCCTCCTCGCCTGGACGGTCATGATGATGACGGTGGTGATGATGACGGCTATGATGATGATGATGACGGTTATGATGATGACGGTTATAATGATGACGATGATGATCATTATAATGATGATTATAATGATGGTGATGGTGACGGTGCCAGAGGAAGGCGGTGGCCGCAGCGACGACAGCATCATGAGCGGCAGGTCAGCGCAGAGCAGCCCCGACAGACAGACAGACGTTCATATCAGCCGTCGGGGGGAGATGATGATGCCATACCGATACTCGATACTCGCGGTTGGTAGGCAGGCTGGCACGCTCGCTCGCTTATTCGACCACCACCACCACCATGACAGTTCGACTAACGATTTGTGATGACCTCCACGCGACTTGCCAGTAAACCAACCAACCAACCAACCAGCCAGCCAGCCAGCCACTCAGTCAGCCAAGCCAGATAGCCCAACCCAAGCAGACACAGAGAAAGAGATCTCCGCTTTATCCTCCAGCCGCCGGACCCGTCGGCATGATTAGCCGTAGTGTTGGTGGCTGCGCTTGGCTACGTAACGTTGCGGTCGGTCGTGCGGGCAAGCGTTCAGGCGGTTGGAGGTGGCCGGTGGTGGCGGGGCATTGTGGTGCCCCCCAGTGGCATGCAGTCTTGCTGCATCCCGATCTGCCGCCTGTCGTAATCAGCACCATCTTCATCATCATCATCCTCATCATCAGCAGTAGCAGCAACATCATCCTCATCACTGTGATAGTTGTTGTTGTTGTTGCAGTCGTCGGCGTCCGTAATTGTCGTCGTCACCGCTAGTTAAATCCAAACAGAGACTAGCGTATGCATAACCTCCCTTCCGTCCCTCTCTCTCTCTCGCTCTCTCTTTCTCTTGCGTTCGTTTGGGTATACACCCCATTAAATAATTTGCTTACTTCTGCAGCTGCGTACCGTCGGCGGTAAATGTGCAACCTAAGCCGCAGGTATATGTATATATATATACGTATAATATATATTAATATATATATATATATATATATATATATAGAGAGAGAGAGAGAGACGACGACGACTTCAATGGCCACAACGACGGCTGAAGCAGATCGCGGATATGGCGACGTCTCGAGGCAGAAGTCAGCACAGCGACGACTGTGATGGTAATGCCGATGCTTTGCTTAGACAACAGATCATATCGACAGCCTCGAGATACTACAGGTCGCCCGGCTGTCTAGGCGGAAGGAGAGCGCTTATCAACACACTAACATTCACATAAAGACAACCACAATGATAATCGAAATAATAATAAAAACGCTATCTACTAGAGGAAGCGCCGCTGCTAACTATTACACTAACAGCAGTCAATTACCACTGCATACTTCTGCTACAGTCACAATGTGATTCGCAACGGCGTTTGCTTCGAATATTGGCATTATCTCAGCATTTGTCAATTGCAAGTTGCGTGAACAACTACCTATAAATATATATATATATATATATATATATATATATAAAGAACGATACGGTTTGCCGTAATTGACAAACAATTACGCAGGTACAACAGGGATAAATGAGTGACCTAAAAGCCCCCCACCGCGCCCTCCTACGCATGCAGCGAAACAACAAAGGCCAGGCCCAGCAGTGACCAACTCCATGGAGTCAAGCGATAGACAGTCGGACACGACCATGAGTTGAACGACGCAAGCGACAATCATTTTCGTTCGCCTTACGACGTCACATGTTCTTACTGCTTGTTCTGTTGCAACACAGTGCAGAAGATTTGTAAATAGAGTAAGCGCCGAAGCACGCTAACGTACACATTGACGTCGACCGATATAGTTGTCAGAAAAGCGGTGAATACACGGAAGCGGGTCGAACCAATTTGCGGTTTATCGATCTATAGTAAAAGAGAACAGCTGAATTCTTCGCCGCGTCTGGCAATTTAGATACCGTCTGCGACGGTTGCTTCTGGCTGCTAGCAGAGCTTAGTCGAGCCAAGTTCTTACCTATAAGCAGCAACAAAGCAGCAACTGGGAACCAAACCACCGTCCACTAGCCGCAGACTGCTCCAATTGTTCTACTGCTGCGTCGTCTAAATTTCCTGTATGGATTGAGACTAAGAGGTGATAGAAAGAGAGATAGAGAGAAGAGCCGCTCTCTCAGCGACAGAAGAAGAACTAAAGTAGAATTGTGTATCTGCATTTTATTAGGCTAGTTGGGCAAGCATGTACCTCGTTGCCAGTCGGGTAAATTATAGAGTAGTCCCACTAAATTGAGGTATCGCCTTCGTGTGTACTCGCGTTGGGCATGAGCAACGTCTTCAACGAAGAGATCCTCCCTTACAGCCACTGGACATCCCTCAGAGCGAGGACGATACAGGAAGATCCTAGATAGACAGACAGGCACAGCGGAATAGGCGCTTCGCTGCTTCACGAGAGCCAAGTTGTGTCTTCTGTGTACGTTGACCTCACGATTGTTGCTGTTGTTGTTGTTGTTGTTGTTGCTGTTGTTGCTGTTACTGCCGCTGTTGCTACTTTCACTATCCATCAATATTTCTTCTCGTTGAGCCGCAAGCGTTGAAGTGTGAACACGTCAACGAGTGTGTCAAGATTCGTAAGTGACGCCAAAACGACAAATACATTACAGCCTAAATGCCAACAGCAAGGCTCAGGTAGTGACTGTTATGCTGTTGCAAGTCAAGGTATTCGCCCTTTGCTCATCTTGCTTCTGCATATTTATGTATTTAGTTAAATATATATATATATATATCTTCCATCGAGCTACGAGCTACCATCAACCAAGGACACGGACAACTGATTCTTAACTTCACGTGACACCGTTTTACCACCATTTTTATTAAGGCGAGCACTGCCGAGTGTGCAAACGTATTGTAAATGATTAATAAATCATCACAATATTTTCTATTATTATATAAACACACACTTGTGAAGGTTGTACACAAGCTGCTTAGTTATCTGCTATACTACTCTCGTTGACGTTTGAAGTCATAACCGCCTTTCGAGACGGTGACAATCGACCTGTGAACACGGACATACGAAGTTACGAAAACCGAACAAATCATGTGAGTGTCGTGAGAGAGCAAGCACACTTACCGCAGATCACGCCAGCCGGTGACCCAGACGATCCATAGGAACCTCCATCCGCCTGTAGCCACGTAATACGTGAACATTAGTAGGGACAGCTGTTTGAAGGAAAGCTCTGCCGCTACAGCCCCCGCAAGTAACCCACACGCACCTGCCACCTTAAGCCACATCTTCAGCGCGAGCTCACTACAATGCTCCACAACAAAATGAGCCGACCCTCGTCGTCGCCACCGCTGCTGCTGATGCAGTTTTCGTCGTTATCGCGCGCCTACTGGAGTCGTAGTTGTTGTAGTTGTAGACGATGGGACTTCAGAATCTACTCCAGAGAAGCTTTCACGCGCGGGACCCAGGCCGACCCACCTCTTCCACCACCTTAAACCACCCGATGACGACGCACGATACACGAGAAACCAACCGCCGGGACCCCCGGGAACACGTGGGACCTCTGTTGGCCGCGATCAGCAGCAGCAACAACAGCAGCAGCAGCAACAGCAGTTCTTCTAGACAGCGTAATCCCAGCTTGTCTAACCCGGCTCTAATCGATAGCGTAGGTTCTTCTAACACGCTAAACCAAGCCGTCAAGATCAGACCTGCAGCACGACGACACAACGTGGAGCCCAGCTCCTAGTTCTACTCTGTTTCTCTAACACGCTTTTTTCCTACTGCACTAACTAGTGATAAAACACCTAAAAGCCTTCCTAAAAGCAGTACGAAGTAAAGCTGCGAAACGTATTAACACAACTCGAGTGCTAGGGAAAAGTCGTAGAAGATCTGGGCCATCAATAGCAACCTTAACAATAACATGGAAAAGAACGACAACAGTAATCTCAACAATAATCACAGCAATAGCAACAACAACAACAACATCGATAAACTATGGGTTCTTATAGAATCTACGGTTGCAACTGTAAGGCGTTTATCTATCTAATCTAAGCCTGTTGTACTGTAAAGCGTTGCTCTCGTCTTATAATGTGCCAATAGTGCTGTCCGAATAACTTACTACGAGGACTAACTTTGAGGCTCTAAAACTAGAAACTTAAAACAACTTAAAGCAACATTATCACCACTGCTAACAATGCAACAATGGCAGCAGCACCACCAGCAAGGTGTACTACCAACAACAAAGACCCCAAAGGCCTGCCTATACAGTCGGTACGGGTATCCGCTGCGTAAGGGGTCGTAGGTCGACAAAGGATCACAGGGGGAATTCGGGGGAGACGTTGTCGTCGTCACAGTCACAGTGGCCGCTTTATATGAGCGCCGTCAATGGATTGAATGCGGCGGCGGCGACGAGGACAACGAGTTCAAGCTCGTGCCCTCCTGTCGGGGGTGGATAGTGTCGTCAACAGTCGTCGTGCTTGCAGACGATGCAAGGAGCGCTGCTGAACGGTACTGAACGGTGCACTGAACGGCGGCCGGGCCACACGCGCAACGACCGACAATGGGGGGGGGGGGGAGGCAAGACGGTCGAAGTTTGGGGCCTACGGCAGGTGATGGACGATGAAGTCGCCGAGGGTTTTCTCGCGCGGGTGGCAGGTAAGGGCAGGGGGGGTGGATGCGTGGCTTGATGGGTGTATGGGTGCGTGTCTGCCTTGACGGGTGGCTGGAAGGTCGCTTGCCGCGAGGGGCAACTTGCGAACGGTGAAGGCAGGCGAAATCAATGTTGGCGACGACGACGGCGGCAACGGACAAGGCGAGATGTGGGCAAAGAGCGTGGCAAGGTGGGCAGGCTTGCAAGCAGGCAAGCGGGCAGAACGACGTGGGGCAAGGCGGGCGAACGAGCGGACGGGCTTCGACTTCGTGAGGGTTGAGGCCGCGCGCGACCCTGCGAAGGAACGAGGGCTCGGGCGGTCGCGGGGGAGCGTGAAGAAATGAGGGCTGACTTCCCCGGGCACACCACACCGAAGCGACTTGGATCACTCTTGCACCAACGGTGGTTATTCTTGCGCTGCGCCAGAACGCTACTACCACAGGTCCAACGCGGCGTCAGCAGCTAAAACGGCAGTCACAGCTGCTGCGGCCACGACCGCTTTTACTTCTTGTCTGTAGTAGTTTTGCTGTGTAGTCACACCGAAGAAATCAAGCACCAAAACACAAACGCTGCCGCACAGCAGCTGAAGCAGCAGTAGTAATCACTAAACGCTCCACCTGCAATACGGTTACAGCCACGAACACGACCGTTAAGAACCGTTACCGTTTGGGGCCGGTTCTGTCGTTGTCTTCTGCACGCGGTTGCTGTCGCTGTTGATAGGTGGCTGTTGTTGTTGTTGTTGTTGTTGTTGTGGTTGTTGTTGATTGAGTCGTCGCTGGTATTTCTGTTGTTGTTGACGTTGTTGTTGTCGTCGTCGTCTTCGTTGCTCTTGTTGTTGATCGTGGTGTTGTTGTCGCTGTCGCTGTCCTGTTGTTGTTGTTGTTTTTGTACCAGATTGGCAACTAGGGTAGAGAGGAATTTACTCCAGAAACTAGACCACACCACTGCCGTGCGTCAGCAACAGCAACGACATCATCAGCAACAGCAGCAGCAGCAGCAAACAAACAGACAACACGGCAGCATGCCACTAACTATCACCAGCATCGAGCGCATCAACCACTAGACAGGAGATACGACGACGAGAAGGTACCACGACGTCATAGATACATCAATAGATGTATGGTGTGCAGCACTGCACGCAGCTCGCTCCAGCGTCCCGCCTGGGTCGGCACGTTCACACACAGACAGATAGATAGATAGATAGATAAATAAACAGACGGACAGACAGTCAATTAGTCAGTCTGTCAGTCAGTCAATCAGTCAGTCAGATAGACGGTAAAGCACTAGTGTCGCTGAAGACGAACGCCGCCACTTCATAGGAGCCAGCAAAAGAGTAAGTAGGTGACGCATACCATCATCCGCAACGGTGCACACTGACGTTCACTTACCCACTCGGCCCCACATATAGGCACGCGGTTACGAACGACCGAACGCACGCACGCACGTACGCTTCATGCACGACGTAACTTATGTGTGCTTGTGTTCTGTGTGCTTGTCTTTTGTGTGCCGTGCACAGAGAGATGTCGGCAGATGTCCGGCGAGATGTCCGAAGAACGTGACCACGTCGCGTTCACGTTGGCTCTACGTTGACCACACAACCGGATGGCCACTGGATGGATGACGAACGAACACCAAGCAACAGGTGTCGATCTACAACAGCCGGAACGACGACAACGGTGATGACGATAGCGACAGCAGCACTAAGTCAATGAATGATGAGCAGCATTCACGTGTGCACCAGCCTCACGTGTGCACCAGCTTGACGTGCGTTGCTGCGCACGCTCGACACCAGCAAAACTCGAGTAAAAGCCGACGAATTCGCTGGTTGTCTAACTGGCTGGCTAGCCAGATAGACTGACAGATTCAGATCAGTAGGTAGGTAAACAGGTCTGTAATAGGTTCGTATAGATGGGCAGGTAGGTAGGCAAGAGGTACGTATACACGTAGACAGACAGCCAGGTAACAGACGTGGCCAACCGCACCAGCCCACCACTGGTTGAGAAGTGCTGTGGTTCGGATGCGCTGTCTCTGCCTCTGCTGCCGCTGTTGTTGCTGCTGCTGCTGCTGCTGCTGCTGTTGTTGCTGTTGTTGCTGATATTGATGCGGAGCCGGCAGTCGGTCACCGAGATTCAGACAGCCACACAGACAGACAGACGGATAGACGGATAGACATGCGGACAGACGGACAGGCGCATGGACGGACGACTGACCGCGTTACATTACTACTACTACTACTACTACTACTACGTCAGCACAGACAGAGACGGAGGGGGTATGATGATGATCTGACGCGCGCGCTCACCGTCAGAGGAGCAGCTGTAGAGTAGAGTAGTTCTCAGCGGTCGGTCGCGGCTTTCTGACGGTGTTGGCCGGTTGTTGTTGCTGCTTCTGTTGCTGCTGCTGCTGCCGCAGCTGACACTCTTGCTGCAGCTGATTCTGCTGCTGCTGCTGCTGCAGGGATGGTTCCGTTGTTGTTGTTGTTGTTGTTGTTGTTGTTGCTGATGCTTCTGTTGTTGTTATTGCTGATGCTTCTGTTGTTGTTGCTGATGCTTCTGTTGCTGTTGTTGCTGATGCTTCTGTTGTTGTTGTTGCTGATGCTTCTGTTGTTGTTGCTGCTGATGCTTCTGTTGTTGTTGTTGCTGATGCTTCTGTTGTTGTTGTTGTTGTTGTTGCTGATGCTTCTGTTGTTGTTGTTGTTGTTGTTGTTATTGCTGATGCTTCTGTTATTGCTGCTGCTGTTGCTGCTGCTACTGATGTAGTAGTAGTGGTAGTAGTAATAGTTTTTGTTGTTGTTGTTGTTGCTGTTGCTGTTCTGTAGTTGGCAACGGGACACCGGGTTGCCGCCGGGTCGGTCTTCGGCAGCTGCTGCTGCTGCTGCGAGGATAACGCCGGCGGTAGCCAAATCGTTGACGTAGTCGACAACGTTAACGTCGCCGGCGCCGGCGGCGGCAGCAGCGGCGGCTGCAACAGCAGCAGCTACAGCACTACTACCAACAACAGCAACAACAACAACAACAACGGCGGCGTCTACGGCAAACGTAGAAGACACAGTAACAGGAGAAGCAGCAGCAGCAGCAGGAGCAGCAGCAATAGTTCCACCAGCACCAACGTCAGCACCACCCAATGGCAAGAAGAAGAAGAAGAAGAAGTAGAAGACGACGACGACGACGAAGAAGAACAAGAGAGGGGGATATCGGTGGTGGTAATGGTGATGGTGATGATGATGATGGTAGTGGCGGTGGCAGTGGCGATGGCAGTGGCGATGGTCGCGATGGCACAAGCTGCAAGAACAAATGTCACACCACGCTCTCATCCCGGCAACATCCGCAGCAGCAACAGCCGTAGCCGCTATAGCCAGGCGAGCGGCGATGCGCGCCTTTGCTCCGATGTGCTACCGCAGGAGGAGATTGGACAACGACAACGACAACAACATTGATGATGATGATGATGATGATGGCGACAACGACGACGTGATGCTCATCATGACGCTGACGTCGTAGAAACCAACAACAACATTAACACCATCATCATCATCATCATGATCCTCATCAGCATCCTCATCATCATCATCATCATCATCATACACGAATCTCATGCCAGAGCAGCAATGGGAGCTGGAGCAACAGTAGCTCGGCGCTGGCAAGCCAACCCATTAGACTAAACCGCATCACGCCACACAGACAGACAGAGAGAAAGAGTGACGGAGAGTGAGGGAGAGAGAGAGAGAGCTAGTGATACTGTTGACTTACTGACTGATTGATTCATTGACTGACCAACTGACCGACCAAACTGTCTTGACCGAGTGAACGAGACAAATATATATATATATATATATATATATAGAGAGAGAGAGAGAGAGAGAGAGAGGTAAGAAGGATAGGAGGGCCGGAGAGAAATCGATGGCAGACAGACAAATGCCGGCAATCGCAAACCGGCCTCGGCAACGACCACGGATACTTCTGCGACTGTTACTACTACTGGGTGTTCGTCTTCTGCAGATTCTGGTTCTTTTTCGTCTTCTGCAGAATCTGGTTCTTTTTCGTCTTCTACAGATTCTAGTTCTTTTTCGTCTTCTACAGATTCTAGTTCTTCTTGGTCTTGGTCTTGGTCTTGTACAGATTCTGGTTCTTGTTCTTCGTCTTCGTCTTCGTGTTCTGCAGCTTCTGTAATAGCGATGAGAATAATCGTCTGAGATCCGACGATCGCTCACACGACTCCCTGTCAGCCGGTCAGGCGATTCAAACGGATCGCCGCCTCGCGTTCCATGTCGTCGTTGTCGTCGTCGTCGTCGTCGTCGTCGTCGTGGTCTTGGTTGTCCGCTGATGCTGTGCGGTGGCGGGTGCGCTTTCTTGATAATGTGCTTGTACTTTGCTTTCACTACTATCACGAATACAGCATGTTTTTCTGCTTTTTCTCTTTCTTCTTCTGCTTATTTTCCTTCTTCTTTTTCTTCTTCTTCTTCTTATTTTCCTTCTTCTTATTTTCCTTCTTCTTTTTCTTCTTCTTCTTATTTTCCTTCTTCTTTTTCTTCTTCTTTTTCCTCTGCTCCCTCTTGTTCTACCGACTCCGATATAGAACGACGGCAGTCCAACGTTTCCCAGCCACCGTTCACCTCAGCGGCGTTGTCCGTGGCCGGGTTGATCTTAGTAATGGCAGCGTCATCGACGAACACGGCGCTGAACACTACGACTCGATTCGGCGGGCGACGGTTCTGCTGGTTCTGGCGGATGATGCTGGTGGGGTGATTGGGGTTGGGGTCTGAGCCGCGGTTCTGCTGTTGTAGCTGGAGCCGCTGCTTTTTCTTCTGGAGCCGCTGCTTGCACTGAATTGCTCTAGTTGTTGTTGCTTTTGTTGTTGTTGTTGTTATTGTTGTGGTAGTTGGTGGTGTAGCTGTTGCTTCTGCTACTGCGGTTGCCGTCGTTTCGGCTTGTTTTGACGAAGCGCCACCATTGTTGCTGCTGTTGTTGTTGTTGTTGTCGTGGTCGTGGTTGTTGCTGCTGGTATTGTCATTGTGGTGGTTGTTGTTGTTATTGAAGACGACGTAGTTGTTGATGTTCTTCTTGTTCCTGTCTGCCCTCTCTGTGAAGAACAGAGATGAGAATGCAACCTCTACAATTAGCCGAACAGAAACGAACCCTTTCCTTCTTCCTTACGGCTAGCAAATAGAGGAAACTCACCACACCAGTCACCACTACCTCAGATGCTGCTACTGCTCTCAAGCCCTTTTGAGCGACTACATCACGATCGTAGACGGCGTCAGCGTCGTTGTCGTCATCATCATAAACTCATCATAAACTATCATCACATCATCATAAACTGAATCTGAGCTGATACATCATAAGCTGATCATAATTACCAGTGCGATTACTACATTATTATAGTTGTCATCATCATCATCACCATCATTAGCATCATCATTATCATCAACATCAGCCTAATTTGTAGTACCCGTGACGATGCGAGCAGCAGTTAGAATAGTAGACGTAGTAGTAGTAATAGTAGTAGTGGTTGCGGTAGAAATGGTAACAACAGTAGGTATTTCCCTCGTTCCCCCATACGGCGTTTGTTGTTGTTGTTGTTTTTAGCACTGATTCCACCACACCACCGTCAGCACGACTATGCCCGCCGCCACCACTGCTCCTGGTTAAGGTGGCACAAGCGTGCAGCAGCAGCAGCAGCAACAACAACGATAACAACAGTAGCAACAATAACAACCGCAACAACGGCAATAACAACAACAACAACAAGAGCAACCCCAATGATAACGCTGTTGATGGTTAAGTGTGCCCTCCTGCCCGCTCGCCCCTGTTCCCGGCGTCTAAGAAGAGTAAGCGAGGGATATCGAAAGAGATCGAGAAAAAGGGGGTGTGGGAGTCGACAGTACAGCAGTGATAGGAATACAGGAATAGTAGGAGCAGTATAGCGAGACGGCAGAGAGACGCACAGCTGAGATTAAGGATAGGGGGAAGACGAAGAAACAAAAAACACTGTCGAGAGGAGAGAGAGAGATAGGAAAAGGGCGATGAATCTAGGCAGACAGAAAGAAAGAGCGAGAGTGTGTGTTTGAGAGAGAGAGAGAGAGAAAGGGAAATGGAAGAACGTGGCGGCCGCGGCGACAGAGGGAACAGAGCAGCGCGGGAGAGAACCACCGAGACCTGCTCTCCCGCACGAAGAATACGGCGGCTTCGTTCTGTCAGTTGATACACCGTAGTAGTACGCGCCGGCACGTTACGGCATAACCCTCTCATGATTCGCCAGTGAATGTTGTTGTTGTTGTTGCTTTGTTGTTGTTGTTGTTGTTGTTGTTGTCGTCTTTCTTGTTGTTGTTGTTTTTGTTCTTGTTGTTGCTGTTGTTGTTCTTGTCACTGCCGCTCTACTACTGGATTTTGTGGGCCTCGTAACGACTGGACTACTTACTTGCCAGACTAGACTATCGAGAGAGTCAACGTCACAGCGGCGGCCGCAAACAAGACACACAGCGGAGCGGCCGCGCCGCAATGCAATGATCATTCTGCCGTCGGCATCGATAATGGCCACGCTATTTTCAGTTCCGTTCAGCTGAGCCAGTTCTTGTTCTTGTAAACTCATGTTTCTGCTTCTGTTTTTCTCATCTGTTGCTGTAGCTGCCGCTGCTTGCTTTCCTTGTTCCATCACGCCACCCCCCCTCTTCCCTTCCCCCCTCTATCCCTTCCCATCCCCCCATCCCTTCCCATCCCCTCATCCCCCGACTCCTGTGACATCGACTGCGGCACCAGAAGCTGTTGCTGCACAACGTGTGAGGTGAGGCCGACCCAACCAGATTAAGGCAGGAGGTCAGCCGCCTTCAGTAGAGCCGCATCAGTCATCAGATAGACACTGCAGACAGGGACTCTTGGTTGGTCGGCGGGTCGATGCCACGATGTCGCGGACGCGGGCATTCCGATGTCGTCGATGTCAGCGGCGACCACTACTTGCTTCGTTTGGTGCGAGTTGCGGCGAACCCGGACGGCGGGTCGCTCTTAGCTAGCAGCTTTCTTGCGTTTTGCTTATTTATCGTATTTAGGCCGGCGTTCAACCGGCGTCGAGGCCGTACGAAAACTTGGACTTAGTCGTTCGACTATGATGATCATCATCATCATCCATAATGATGATGATGACGGCGGCGGCGGCGGCAGCGGCGTCGGCGTCGGACGCCGCCGGACGCACGCGTTCGTGCGCGTACGAAAAGCGCATTCGAAAGATGGAATGAAACGACAAGTCGATACGACAACGATACGTCCATCTGTCCGACGACGACGGACGGCGACAATGACGAAGACAACGACAAACCCACGGCGTGCAGAAGAAAATGATGGCGGTGGCGACGACGACGTCCAACGCCGAATGACGACGTCTATCGGAAGCGCAACCAACGAAACGACGTGACGACACGCACGTCTCATACGAGCTGACGGTTAGATTTCGTAGTTTTTCGTACGCTTCGAAAGTCAACCTAATCGGCGCGCTGGAGGGGGGCGGGGGGAGTGGAGGCGGCGGGCTTCAGGGGTTCAAGAGCGCGGCCACCATTGCGACGCATGGCAAAGACAACGTCCTTCCTGCGATGCTTTTGACAACGTTCTTCCAGCTGCTGCTGCTGCTGTCATTGCCGCTGCTGGCTGCCACTGTCTTCACAAAGGTTGTTAGTATTGTCTATCTTGGTGGCACTCAAATTGTTAATCAATCAGGTTACTAATGTTGCCTAAGATGACGATGGAGGCACTGATGGAGCCGTTGCTGATATTGGTGTCGTTGTTAATATTGCAATGATGTTGGCGTAGTTTTTATTGCTATTGTTGTTCTGTAGTTGTAGTTGTGGTATTGTTGTCGAAATGATGATTGCGGTGACGGCAGCGGCAGCAGCAGTAACAGTTTCTATCACTTTCTGCTATCACAACAACATTACCAACAACACCGCCACCACCAACAACAACAAGAGCAGCAACAACAACAACAACAAGAGCAACAACACGGCCAATGAGAAACACGGTGCCTTACTGGCTGGTTATGGTGCTGTCGTTGTTACTATTCTAACTGCGCTCAGCTGTTGCTTGTGCTTCCGTTGAATGAGCGGTATGAGGAGGACGCATTCGCAGCGAGATACCATCCTATAGTTGTTACTGTTACTGTTGGCGTTTTCGCTGTCACAGCTGCGGCGGCGGCCGTGGCAGTTGCTGTTCTTCTATGTACTCCTTATCATGTGTTCCTGCTGCTGTTGTTATCCTGCTCGTAGTCCTACACCTGTTCCTGCTGCTGTTGCTGTTGTTGTTATTCTGCTCGTAGTCCTACACCTGTTCCTGCTGCTGCTGCTGTTGTTGTTATCCTGCTCGCTGTGGTCCTACAGCTGTTCGTGTGTGGTGGTCCTGCTGTCGTTGTTGTCGTCCTGCCGCCACAACAGGTGCACCTTCTTGCGGTGCTTGACTTCTTGCACTGGCTATGGCTTCTCGCTGGCGCTAACTGGCGCAGTTGTCAGTCTCCCGCTCACCTATCGATACCACCCAAACGCCCGCCCGCCCGCCCTCACTGTTGCCAATGTGGTTGCTGTCACCTCTGGCGCTTTAGCTGGCTCTCGCTCGCTCGTTCGTTCGACGGATGCCGCTGCGATCAGCTGTTGAGTACAGATCCTTTCGTATCATTCGATCATTGTCAATGACAACAACAACAACACGGCCGCCGCCGCCAACAACAACAACAACAACGACATCAACAACATCAACAACACCAACGACATCAACAACGACACCAACAATACCGATAACAGCAGCAACAACAGCGCCAACACCTCAACAACCACCACCAACAACAACAACACCAGCAGTAGTAGCAGCAGCAGCAGCAACAACAACAACAGTGTCAACCACAAAAACAATAACAACAACAACAACGAGAATATCGCTCGATAACACCTCCACTGGAATAAAAACAACAACAGCATTTACCAGCAGCATCAGCAGCAGCAGCGACAGTGACAGTGGTGCAACCCGTAGCAGACGTAGACAAAACAGCAACGTTCACGTTTTTGAGTCATTCACGTCACCGCGTATTATGAGGATGGTTGTTGACATTGGCACCCCTTTCCTCTCTTGCTCTCTCTCGCTCTATCTCTCTCTGTCTCTCTTCTGGTCTCTTTCAGTTTGTTTCTATCGTGAGAGTTGTTGACATTGATGGCAACAGTAACAGCAGCACTTAAACAAGTGTGGGGCGTGACAACGACGAAATGGCACGAAAACAACGGCAACGGAAAACGGTCGTTTGATCCGTCCGTCCTTCCGGCCTGTGTTGCTGTTGTTGTTGCTGCTGTTGTTGTTGCTGTTGCTGTTATTGCTGTTGTTACTGTTATTATTGTTTACGTTATTAATGTTGCTGATGGTTATAATGAGTATAATCATCGTCGTCGTCATCATCGCCACCCTCATCATCATCATCAGCATCATCATCACCACCACCATCACCATCTCATGGTCGCTGGAGGTGGTGGAGGCGTGGAGGTGAGCGAACAGCGGGGCCACTGGCGCCCTCTGGCCAGGCACGGTCCAACTAGGCCACGTCGTCGTCTGCGCTGGCGGGATGGTTGTCGATGGGAAGAGAGCTCGGAAAAGCAGCAGCAACAGCAACGTCCCCAGCAGGAACAGCATTAGCGGCAGTTGTTATAGGCAGGAAACCGAACAGGTGTTAATTGCGTCCAGG
>QVRM01004763.1:0-42756 GCA_003439945.1 Dermanyssus gallinae
TAAAGGTGCCATTGGTACCCGCCAACGAAGCAACGGCTTTCGAAATGTCTTCCTCGGTGTCTGCGGGGGGAGCTGCTTGATCAGCAGTCTTTTTTCTCCCAGACTAACCTTATCAAGAACGGTCTCCTTTGTGAGGGCGTCTACAAAGGTCCTTGTACCGCCGACAGCCTTCCCGATACCACAAGTTTAACGTCTCCGCTTGCCAATTTTAACCACTGCTTCACCTCCACCCCATGCTTCCTGATATGGAGCTTCTGCTGAAGCCCCAGAACATCTGCGTAGGAGGCGGTCTCACTCTTCTTCAGGACAATTGAGGTCGTACTCTTGTCCTCTTTACTCCTCCTCCTCCTCTTAGTGTCAGTGCCGTCTTGGCCTTCGTCACCGGTCCTTTTGCGTGCGTTCTTGCTAGTAGTCAGCCCGAGGCGGACCCCAAGATGCCGGGCAAGGCATTCCAGTAGTTTACGGCCAGTAGTTCAGTTCCTCGGTGCTCCTGCAACCTCTTTTTAACTCATTAATCTAGTTAGAAACAGTGGCAAAACATGGCGCAGAGTCACCGTACACCTCTTCTAACTCAGTTTTCACTTGGGTCGCATTCCAACCTTTGAAATAAAAATGCTTGATAACGACTTAAAGCTCTTTTTTCTCAATTCTTCAAAATCACGCCGATACGTTGCACGGAAAAGGCGACCAAATGAAATCGCAACGGCCAATCACCATAATATTTTGACTGCAGCAGTCGAAACGTTGCCGTTTCCAATAGCGGTAAAGAATATGTAGCTTTATTAACCGATGGCTGGTTTACAATGCTGCGCGCACACGTACAGAGAAAGTATACATTTACATATACGTACATTCATCACAATTCTAAAAGTCGAGTGAACGGAACTGCTCTATGGTATTGTTGGAGGTGATACAAGTCACACTGTCTCTCGCAGAGCTTGCACAAGCAAAACAAGGAAATTTCATGGAACTTCTCTCGATTACAGATCTTCATGTGAAAGCCATGTACAGCAAATCGTACGATTAGGTGTCTATTCTCATAATTGCAGCGCTTCCACGAAATACACGTAATTGCCGGGGTTTCATAAAAGAGCGGGTCGATGTCTGTCATCTTATTCTCCCATTTAGACATGTGCTCGTTGAAAGCTGCCTTGTTTGGTAAAACGTGTATTTTTTTGTAAATCCTCAACAAATAGCGGAGATGACGCCAGTAAATAGGCTAATGTGTTAAGATTAGTGCGGTGAACTCTTAGCGCTTTTTTTTAGAAAAGTCCTTAAAGTTTGATAAATAAGGCCATATTACCTGTATACCCTAAGAAGCAGTGAACGCAATCTTTAGGTTGATCAGATTAACGGCAACGTTCAATGATAGTTTATGAGGGCCCCGGATACTATGCAATGATTGTAGTCTTTTCCGAATTCGTTCATCCCTATGCCTCGAAAAGTTAGTACCTCGAGACGAGAACATTACCCCTAGGTAGAAGAAGTATAGGACAAATTTTATAGAATCTCGTCTGCTTGACGTGTTCGAAACAGGATGCACGCCAGTGAAGCTCCGTGAAATCACTCTTGTTGAATGTGTTAGTTGCTGTGTTTGGCAACGGCTAGTGTATGGTGAACTCGGTGGTGACTTCGAGCACCTCGACAGAGGCTCAGGAGGCCGAAAATTTCGGCCCGGATCCCGGTTTAAGTGTTAATCCGGCGCAACCGCACTCGAAGCTTTCGACCGGCTCGACTAGCTCTCCGTCGAATTACGTTAGCAGCGTAAGAGGACGGAAGCAATCCCGTGCGCTACTCAGAGACGTAAACACAGCAGAGCCTGCCGCAGCTAAACGACCTACCAGCAGTCGAAACGAACAAGAAACAGCGATGCTTGGCAGTCAGCTGTCAACAACCTCAGCAGCAGTAGATCCGCTGACATCAACACAGTTGACCCACGGACAGATGACAGCAGCGCAACAAGTACCCAACCAACCAGTAATGGCAGCCTGTACGAGGTGCTCGCAGCCACTTTGCGGCCTTCTTCTGGTGCGCGGCGTGTGTTGTCGACAATTTCACGCGATATGCAGGGCTAACGACGAACGAGACCCGACTGAGGAGGCCTTGTGGCGCTGCCGCATTTGCCAGGCCACGGAAGGACTGTCGTTCGATATGCCTCAGTTCGATATGTCGCAGGTTGATAAGATGTCAGATCTGACAGCACCGATCGTGAGAGGAGTGCTGTATTTGCTTAATAGAATAAAGAAGCTGAAGGCGGACATGGCAAACCTACAAGAAGCTGCATCTTTGAGAATAGAGGATGACAGTCAAGATTACACGCGAAAACATGATAGTATGGTAAAGCGTAAAAAGTCTGTGCCAGTGATTAGAGACAGTGCAATCCGTCAACTGAAAGGCAAAATCTTGGTACAATTGCCGAAGAAGACTTCGGTAACGGTGAAGACCTGCTCAGCGCCAGACATCGCCACCATTGTCGCGCAGGTGGATACTTTTCTGGAGAAATCAGATGGTCCTGTCAGTGTTATTCTGCACGGCGGCTACCACGAGTGCATGGAGCTCGAAGGTGACAAGTTTTTGACGCAGGTCGAGCAGCTCGCTAGGCGACTCAGTACTGAACGACCAAACTTAACCCTTGCCTGCTTAACTATCCCGCAGTTTACACAACAGTGCAATAACGTAAATGAGAAACTTATTGCTAGCAAGGAGCGATGGAGTATCTCAGTTCTCAATCTGACGTACCCACAACGAGGTCTGGTTCACCAGAGTGTGTACTCTTACAAAAAAGCCGAGGAAGCTGCGGTGATCGTATCCAAAGTGATAGCCAGACGGGCAGCAATTTTTTTAGAAGTAAAAGTTCAACCGCTACAGAAGGGTTTTTCGTTGCCAGTAGAAATAAAGAACGCCGTTCAGCCCGAGAAGAAAGATGTACATCCGAAACGACTCAACCGGGACTCCAACACAACTCATCGTCGTCAGCAGCCAGCACATCACGCATGGCAACAGAGCCGGACACCGAGCCAACTCGAAACTCTTTCCCTGCACGGACAGAATCATTGTACGGGCAGGCGCTGGAAACGGTGGAACCAGAGAGACAACCGGGTCCAACAACATCAGCAGAAGGGAGAATACAAGAGTCCCATTCCTTGCAAGCCGAACCTCAACGACGCGAGCCTCGCCGGAAATGACGTTCTCATTTTTGTGGAGACATGGGCCACCGGCGATATTTACATACCACATTTTTATATAAGCAGCTGCCCAGCCATGAGGCTAAGTGACGTTGGCCGTCCGAGTGGAGGGGTCTCAATTTTATATATTGAGCGTGTCGGAAATATGACATCACTCCTGGCAGCCAATAATTGCGTCGTGTTAAAGCGTGACATGATGAATATTATAGCGATGTATGTACGTCCAAGCGGATTAGAGAACACCTCCGATTTGATAGAGAAGCTAATCCGTTGTCTGGATCTGGTCGACTTGAACAAACCCACTATCGTCGCCGGCGACTTCAACGCTCGACTGGATAGACCTAACGACGAAAGGACAGCGGCGCTGGTGGACTCGCTCAGTGACTGCGGGTTATGGATTGCAAATGAGTCGGGTCGAGCTACCTTTAGTGGACCAATGGGATGCTCGACGATCGACGTCATCTCAACAAACCTCTCATCGACCCGGGTGCATTACTTGCACGATAGGCATCAACTGAAAGAAGGAGGCGATGTTTCATGGCACGTCCCCATCGGTGTGGACATCTATCTCTCTGACGATATTGCAGGTGCCCCACGTCGCCGGTCATTGTGAAAGAAGTTTGATCTCTACAAACTCTGCAGGCAATTACCTACGGTAATGCCGTGCCCTGACCAACCCGACATCGACTTCTACAGTGAGCTCCTCACAGCTGTCGTAACGTCAAGCGTGACACCCGTCATCAAAAAAAAGGGCAGAGAATAGTGGAAAACCGATTGCACAACAGCCAAACGCGTTTTGTTGGATACCCAGAATGCCAACGCAGATTTGACGGAACGTGTGCGGCTAAAAAGCGTGTATAGGCGAGTTCTGCGGAATGCAAAACATAACTTTGAAGAGAGCAGAAGAGGTGTTATTGCGACGCACAGAGAGAACACCCTACCTCTGGCTCCGAGGAAACGCACCTCTCAGAAAGACTTGTGCGATTGAACCAGATATTCTTAATAAGCATTTTAGCGAAATTCTTTGTGGCAGCGACTCGATTCCCCGAACGCTTCCAAGATACTTCGCAGCATGGTCACAAGAGGACTCCCGGTGGCAGCAAGAACTGGCAAATGACGTATCCATTTGTGAAGTCGTAGAGCTTATTAATCGACTGCCTATGAACAAAGCGGCAGGCCCCGACGGTGTACGTACATCTCCAATCTCCAACAGTCAATGGTACTGGTGCCGTTCTGGACCGCTTTGTTCAACGCCTGCATCAGAGCGGGTCGGGTACCAGACGGGTGGCGCGATTGTTTGCTAACCGTAATACCTAAAGGTAAAGGAAGTCCGCATGACCCTTCGGCATGGAGAGGGATCGCAAAGAAAAGTTGTGTGTATAAGCTGTTCTCAAAACTGCTTTCTCAGCGGCCAACTACATACCTGGAGTACAAGGGAGCTATACCCGAAGAGCAGCATGGGTTTCGCGCTTCTAAAAGTACTCTGACAGCCTGCAGTATTCTCTTTGAAGACATTGGAGAAACACTAGCGCGGAGAGGGCAATTTCTCTACGCAGTTTTTGTAGACTATAAGGCTGCGTTCGACTCAGGTTCAAGATCACTAGTGTTGGAGAAGCTCGCCTCATTGGGGGTACCCTGCAGGATACTCGGAGTTATGATGGACATCTTACAGAAAAACTCGATAACAATAGACGACGGAGTAGCAGAGCATCCAGGACTCGAGCAAACCACCGGTTTTGCCTAGGGAGATAACTTAAGCCCCCTCCTGTTCTCAACTCTGATCAGCGACCTTCCAGCTCACATCAAGGATCGTCATTGAAGCGTCAACATACTTCTATACGCCGACGATCTTGTTTTACACAGTACCAGCCGATTCCATCTACAACAAGCGCTTGCATCACTGGTACAGCATGTCAATACTGTGGGACTCCGGATCAATACCTGCAAAACGCATGCTATGAAGTTTTGTAACGAGAGACGTCGTGCGGCGACCGACGAACTTCGTCTAGGTGGGCAGATCCTCACGTATGTTAATCACTTTACGTACCTCGGGCAAACAACTTCCTCTACAGGCAGGTCGTATGCCAGACATATCGCCGAACGCGTTAGGAAGGCTTTGATTGCCTGTTCCTTGATCAAAAAACTGAGCTAACGCCGGCTAACCTGACTACCCTTGATGGAGTTAAATCCGCATTTCTGAAGCGAGTGTTTGGAGTGCACAGCTCAGCTCGGAATAGACTCGCGTACTTGCTGGCAGATACCCCGTTGTTCGTAGAGGACCTGAAGAAGCGACTGAGTCTCCCTGCGACACCGGGATACGATCGTTTCATCAGTGAATACGAAGTTAAAATGGCAGAAATTGATCCAGACTTTTACACAGTTGGGGCAATGACATCAGATTCATGGAAAGATGTAGGTAGGACTAACCGCCATATTGTTACGCGATTTGCAGTGCACGGGTATCACCACGTCATGTATCGCACAGTGGGATTCCATGAGCCGAATGAATCTTGTGTTTGTAAAAATTGTAGCAATCCATGTTCAAAGTATCACGCCAATCACTATATATATTTCATCTCGTTATCACGATTGTCAAATGCTTTTGGTAACTCACCGCTGTAAATATGTGTGTTACGGCTTATTTGTTGCCAACGTGTTTGTTTGTATGTAGGTATAGATTAGGTATTGTTTTACCCAACATGGTGTAGAAATAAATGAATTAAATTCTATAGATTTTGAACCTAAGCGAAGTTCGTCGATTCGAGCCAAGTTTCCTCTAAGTCTAAACCTCATTGCCTCTGTTTTATCTATATTTATCCGATATTCCGGTGAACGTAATGCTGCAAGGTCGCTAGGGCTTGTTGAAAATGAACTCGGCTGCGAGAGTATAGCACCAAGTCATCCGCGTACATAAGGACGTCCACCTGTGAGTGCCGACTCTTCAGGAAGGTCACTCACCAGCACCATAAACAGCAAGGGGCTAAGATTATAACCTTGGGCAACACCAGTGGTCTGTAAGATCGCCATGTGTTTAGCGGCTCCACCATCTATGATAACTTGTCCTTCTTGTACAATGCCTTTAACGAGTTCCAATATATTCAACAAAATTCCGCAAAAAGCCAGCTTGTCGAGTATAATCGTTCGTGGGGTCGTGTCAAAAGCCGCTTAAATGTCTACGAATACAGCAAAAAGATAAGCCCCTTTAGTTCGAAGTGCCCGTTGTATAGAAATTAGAAGTACAGCACATGCTGTCATTGTTGAGCGGCCCTTTCTAAAGTCATGTTGTCGCCCCGGCAGCTTTCGGTTAATTTCAAGAAAATGTTTTAATCGACGGGCTAAGATAGCCGATAGAAGTTTGAAGATTGCGCTTTTCTTTGCGATACCTCCATAAGGCGATGGAGCCCTTTGCCTTTAGGGATAATGCTAAGGAAGCTGATTTTCTATTCCGAGGGTAGTTGAGCCGTCTTCATCGCCTCGTTAAAAAGTGTAATGAAGCAGGGCGTCTGAGAAAACTTATTTGTGACCAAATTAGGCCCCGGAGCCTTGCCAGAGGGTGCTTTCTTTATTAAGTCGATAACTTTAGAATTGCTAAAACGGCTGCGACAGGGCTTGACGGGCTTCAGTGACGTGCTCGTTCCACAATGACATTACTACAGGAGCACAGCTCGAAACGGTTGTGGCACTAGCAAACATTTGACGGAAATAAGCATTTGAAATCTCATGCGGGATAGAACACGCAGTAACGGGCCTGTCCATATGCGGTGACTTATGAGGTTGTTGTTGCGCTTCTAGGAGCAGCTTGCATTGTTTTTGTTCTTCATGTTCTTTTATGGCATTTGTTAAAACTCTTTTATAGTTACCACTTAATCTAATATAAAATAATGTCATCTCCGGACGGATTTTTGCTAAAATGTTTGCTCAAATAATATAATGTTTGCAAGAAGCGCACTGCTGATTGTACTGTGGAGCGTACTTTCTGTCTGTTTGCTTTGGCCGAGCGCTACCAATAATGCCACTTCGAATGTTAGTAGCATATGATTCCACGTTAATCACATTTTGACTGAGTAAATGCATTCAGAAGACTGAGATTCAGGTTGCGACTTAGACGAGGCCGCCCGCGATATGTAGATTGCGGTTGAATTGATATTTCCATTAAGACGGGTAGGTGCCGCCTTGCACCAAACGCCAGAGTCTTTTTCTGAACCCGCCTGCATCTGATGGGTTAGCATTGGTGGCGAATATGTCAACCGTAGATAGTCCCTGAGGCCCGGCGAAGGTCGAATCTTTAGCTGTGGAGATAACCCACATACTGCGAGATGCCAAGGCGTTGAGTAGTGAGACCGTTCTTGAAGGTCTTGGTTTGTCAAGCCGACAGTTACGATCACCACATAGTACAGTCACTTTGTGTAAGTCCACCATGTTGAGACATAGTAATAATTTCTTCAACAGTATTAAAGTAGCTTCTAAAGGACTAGAATAGATTGCAATGACATTAATAGCGGTTCCTGTCATGACTTCGCAGTTATCTTCTTTGTAGTATGTTTTTGCACTAGCAAACTTGCTGTTAAACAACACTGCAACTCCTCCACTTGTTCTATTTGGTTCCTCTGTTTGTACACCCAGACAATCCATTTTACACCATTTTGGGACGACCGTGGGTTTGGTGGCCCATGCCTCAGTAAGGACCAAGACGTCATACTGCTCAACTAAAGGAATAAGCGGGTAACATGACTTAATACCTTCACAGTTTCATTGAAAGAATTTGAATAGTAATCTCTTGTCTCTCTCTTAAGTTTGTTGCGATTGTTTTTGTACTGGTGCGTTTGTTGCTCCTGTGCAAGCCGGTCACAAGCCTCCAGGAGACTTGTCACTCTTGCTCTTCTTACACCTTGGTTACATGATAGCGTGCAAAATGCGTCACACAAGGAGGCTTCAAATATTATGGTTATTAATACCCCAGGTTGGGTAAAATTATAAAACATACATCAGACACAACTAGTGCTCCTTTCACGTCATTTGGGTCTTCTTCATTTTGCTAGTTCAGCTAATGACTGAAATGCTTGACATTCTGCGGCGTGGTAGCATCACAACTCCTGAGAGGACTGTGGAAATCTTCCGTGCTGCATACCACGTGATGAATGATGAAACCCGTGGGCTGCAAAGCCGTAGTTAAGTGTTGTTCTTGTATCAAACTGCTCGCACAGGCCGTCTTGTCATCGCTACCGATTATATATTCCTAAATCGATTACTCTCATTTTTTCAATCTACTTCAAAGTGTAGGCTCAACGCTCTCGCCTTAGGAAAACCCATCGAATTGTAAGTCCTGTGTCATTAAAGTCCCCCCCATCTAAGATATGAACAATTCTATTATTACGAGAATTGGCTAACCCCAAAACCCGTTTTATAAAAAAAACTGGCTCTATCTAGTAACTGCAGAGATGCTTCTCCTAGTTTTTCCCATACAGAAGGCTTCAATAGATTGTTGCAAGGGCTCTGCTCGAGCCACTACCCATTTCTCCTCCCGTAGCCCTAGAGAGCAGAGAGGGAAACAACTTTTCAATACACTGGTTACCGCTGTTTGAACCGCGTTGATGATACAAGAAACGACCTTGTCCAGCAAACCTTGTGCAAGATCTGCAGCGAAGTTCATTAAAGGCAACACTTTTTCGCATAGACTTATTACCGACCAGCAGTTTGCCTACAAGTCCGGCCGTTCGATAGAGTACCTGAACGGCATCTCCTGCACGTAGATTAAATCATACCAACCGACACAATTTAACTCGACCTAAAGACTGCTTCTGAAAACGTTGAGCACAACACGCTCATCGCAATTCTGCCGTAAAAGTTCCTCGCCCCGGAAGTTACCCCTCGCCTCCAATTCTGTGTATCTGACTTCCTCAGACCACGCACTTTTAGGGTGAAGGTAGGTAACTGTCTTTCGTCTTAGGCACAAGTGCTCTTAGGATGTCTACAAGTGCACCGTCCTTGACAGCCGGATACTCATGCTATAAATAAACTCAGTAAAGCGTATTTTACGACAAAAGAACGCTTGAATGTCTGTGCTGACGACCTTAAGACTGTGAGAACCACAGAACACTCGTTTCTTTCAGATGCCGCTTCAGATTTTCAGTGGATAGAGACCATGCAATTGAAATTCTGAAGACACTCTGGAATCCATTGGTTTCTTGCACTATCAAAATCGCGGCTGTACCTGAAGCTATACAACGGACTGGTGCGACCAGTTATCATATAGGGATTACAGGTGTAGTAGCCGCGCTAGAACCGGGCTAGGGAGAGTCTACAAAATGTCCGAGTATTTTTGAAAAATCCAATTTCGGACAGGGTCGATTATCATCCTGTCGACTGTTTGTGATCAACTAAGCGAGGCCAAGTCGCAGGTAACTACCAAAACCTGAAGGAACACCCAGGACCGCTCGTAGGAGCTGTTCGACAGGTGCCAATAGTGAAGGTCAAAGCTGACGCTAGATCGGTCAAAGTAGCCAATACCTATCCTTGTTGTTGGACCCTTGTTTGTTTGTATGATGCTGCTACTGGTATTGTTATTGCAGTCTTTGGTATTGTTGTTGTCGCTGGTATCATTGTTTTTGTCGTCGTCGCTAACCTCAACATGAGTTTCGGAGTGCGCTTTGGGCGATACTGTACCTTGAGCTATACAACGGCCTGATGCGACCAGTTATCATGTACGGATTACAGGTATAGTAGCCGCTCTAGAACCGGGTTAAAGAAAGTATACAAACTGCTTAGAATAGATATTTTTGAAAAATCAGATTTTGGACAGGGTCAACTATCAGAAGAGTTTCAGCACTACCAAGGCCTTGCAAGAACTCCCGAGGCTGCTCTGACAGGTGCAATAGTGAAGGCCAAGGCTCTCGCTAGATCGGCCAAGGTAACCAATAGATATCCATGGCGGGATCTCGACTGAAAGTTGTGTTTTGATACGCGAGTCCCCCGTCTCAGAAAAAAACATATTTATATATATATTTCTGACTAAAATTTCTAGGCTTTAAGAAATCAATATAAAACATTACTTCTGTGACATGTCATGGAAATTTCAAAAAACTATGCCAAGCCCGGGTATTAGCGGCACGTAGAAGTTACCAGGATGAATACTGAAGGTAATAAACGCTTTGATGAAACAGTGCTGGAAACGAAGTTATACACGGAATACATCTAAAATGAGTATTCAAATATTTTAGTTTCACTGTATAGATTTTTTTTTATTTTTTATCTCAAAAACGACATGTGCAATTCATATTGATTCAGTTATTTCTGGAATCAAGAATCACCTTAGTCAATTGCACTTATGAGTCGTAGTTGCGTCGGCCGGTCATGGTTGCGAATGCGGTTGTTTATTCGCTCCATAAACTCCTTCACGGGATCCTCATTGTTGTTGTTATTAGTGTTGCTGTCGCTGTTGTCAGTGATGTCACCAGTGTCGTTATTGCAGTCTTCGGTGTTGTCGTCACTGGTATCATTGTTGTTGTTGTCGTCGCCGGGATTGTTGTCGTGGTCGTCGTCGTCGCTGAGTCCAACAGACAAATCGGAGTTTGTTGCGGGCGATAAGGGCTGACCCGTGACCACTGCGCCGTCAGAGCGAGGAAGCCACTGCCTTTCCTCTGATATTAAGTATATATGACGCAGCATCTTGTGCAGCAAGTTGAAGAACCGCCACGGCGGCTGGAAGAACTCGCCCTTTGCTCGCCGTTGAAGTACGATGTTTAGAATACGCTTGTATCGATCGCGGATGTTGGCCCACTTCTTGAAGACGACGGGACCGGGCATATTAAACTTACGGCCAATCTCCGACCAGCGATCAGAGCGCATTCGCTGGTTCGTGTAGAGCGGGTGGAATTTGTCGTACAAGAATGGCGTTTCCTTTACGAGTTCGACGAGGCTCTCGGCTGAGTATCTCGTTGCTCTTTGATGGTCTTCTTTGGTGTGGCTAAATTTGGCGCCAGCCTTCTCCATCAGTTGGTTATATTGTTCGCCTAGACCAATGAAGATCCGCAACGAGTCCAGTAGGTTTTGTGCACCCTGGTCGCTCACGGCCACACCGTTCACCAAAACGTTACCGAAGTGATCCATTGAGCGCGGTTAGAGAACTTGCACCACGTTAAGCTAGCGCCAATGAATTTGCCGGTAGTGATCGGATGAACAAGAGAAGAAGGATTTGAGCTTGAGGACACGAAATGTTCTTCGTCGTACCGCAAGGTCGAGTGATCTCATCGGAAAAACGCTCGGCCTTAAATTCTGGCTTCTGGCCGGATGCCGGTTGATTCGATGCCCTCGCACTGGTCAATCAACGACGAGTTAATTTGGCGACAGAGCAACGGAGAGAGGGATGGAAGATCTTTGAATCCGGCTATGCGGTCTCAGCAGCAGAAGCAGCGCGGGGGAGAGGGGGCATCTCCCGCACCACCGTCTTGACCCCGAATCACATTGATAGTCTTATTCTATTCACAGCGGCGGCGGCTTAGGCGGCTAACGCACCGTTCGAAACGGGGCGCTGCCGACATCAATGTGTGATGGAAATGCCAATGCATAGTGACGGAAGCAATGCAAGAGGTCACTCATGCAAATGTGCATCTCACCAGGAAACTACCGGACGGCATAGCATCCGCTAGTCGTCGTGTGTACACAAAGTACATTGCGCACGGCTACCACCACCTGGTCTGTTCCGCCTGTGGATTTCACCAGGCGGGGGGGCGAATGTCGCCGCCGGTTGTGCTCGCAGAAACGCGCAATCACGCGAAGATTTGTCAGACGCATAAGTGGTCTTTGTATTTCCTCGCCGAGTGAAACGGACGCTTAGGAGGCTCAAGAAAAGGGATCGTTACTATCATATATATATATATAATATATACTTTACAAGTTACATTTACTTACGAAAATACACTAAATAAAAACGAAATCTTGTTATTGTACATTATAATTAAGAGCTTGTTCTAAAGACAAAGTGTTGTAGCTGCGTTGGGGCGAAATTATGAAGTCAACAGCGTCGGGAAAAATTGATCGATTATGTACTCGACCACGTACGCGATTTGTTTTATAATAGAACGAATAGGCTTAGTGGCACTGTTGCAATGTTCTAAACATTCCCCAATATTGGCGATGATATTCGCCTTTAGGTGGACTACACAAATCGATAGAACTATTTACGTAGATATTTTTCTATTGAGGCATGTTCATTCGTTTGTATGGAATAATCTTAGCATGTAGTTAGAGGTCAGCCTCTTCGCTTGTGGTTTAACTGGTAATTCCATTGTATATTTTATCGTCGGGAAATTAGTTCGTAACTGTATGGGCTACGGTAGAGTTTGTTAAACATATATTGCAATATTCTATTTTATAAATGTATGAAAAAAAACATTTTTATTAGAACGTCTTCATATAGACTCTAGTAATGCTAAAAACCTAATGCATTGCCGAGCAATCACGAAATGAATCGCGCCATTTGAGAGCGCTGAACACTGAGTGGTTCTGATTTGGCCGACTTTTCTACTGAGGTATAACACCGTATTTCGCCATGGCAACGCCCGCATACATCTGTGGTGACCTGCCTGTGGTTATGGAAAACGGTGATAAATATATTGTAACGAAGTTACAGTATATTTACCACAGCGTAGCAACAGAACCCACGCCAAAGAAGACCATCAAAGAGCAACGAGATACTCAACCGAGAGCCTTGTTGAACTCGTAAAGGAAACGCCATTCTTCTACGACAAATGCCACCCGCTCTACACGAACCAGCGAATGCGCATTGATGGCTGGTCGGAGATTGGCCTTAAGTTTAATATGCCCGGTCCCGTCGTGTTCAAGAAGTGGGCCAACATCCGCGATCGATACAAGCGTATTCTAAACATCGTACTTCAACGGCGAGCAAAGAGCGAGTTTTTCCAGCCGCCGTGGCGGTTCTTCAATATGCTGCACGAGATGCTGCGTCATATATACTTAACATCAGCGGAAAGGCAGTGGCTTGCTCGTTCTGACGGCGCAGTAGTAACGGATCAGCCCTTATCGCCCGCAACGAACTCCGATTTGTCTGTTGGACTCAGCGACGACGACGACAATACCGGCGACGACAACAACAAAAATGATATCAGTGACGACAATACCGAAGACTGCAATAACGACACTGGTGACATCACTGACAACAGCGACAACAACACTAATAACAACAACAATAAGGATCCCGTGAAGGAGTTTATGGAGCGAATAAGCAACCGCATTTGCAACCATGACCGGCCGACGCAACTACGGCTCATTAGCGCAATTGACACGGTGATTCTCGATTTCTAGAAATAACTGAATCCGTACGAATTGCACATGTCGTTTTTGAGATAAAAAAATAAACATTTTCTACACAGTGAAAACTAAAATATTTGAACTCATTTTAGATGTATTCCGTATATCACTTCGTTTCCAGCACTGTTTAATCAAAGCGTTTTACCTTCAGCCTTTTTTTCTGAGACGGAGGACTCGTGTATTAAAACACAACTTTAAATCGCAATCCGCAATGGATATATATTGGTTACCTTGGCCGATCTAGCGACAGCCTTGGCCTTCACTATTGCACCTGTCGAACAGCTTATCGAAGCGGTCTGCGAGAGTTCCTTCAGGTCTTGATAGTACCTGCGATTCGCCTTGCGTAGTTGATCACAAACAGACGGCAGAGTGATAGCTGACCCGGTTCGAAATCGGATTCTTCAAAAATAGCTATCCTGGGCATTTTGTAGACTTTCTATAACACGGTTCTAGAGAGGCTACCAGACCTGTAATCCGTATATGATAATTGGTCGCACCAGCCCGTTGTATAGCTTCAGGTCAAGCCGCATTTTGGATAGTGCAAAAGACCGAAAGATCCAGTTTGTCAGCTTGGGCGACATCTTGAGGATCTCAGTTACATGGACTCGAAAATAAAGGATTCCGAAATGTATACTCCGAGATCCGTTGTCGTAATCTTCGCAGCAAGTTTCACTTCTTCGATTGCCGGAAAAAGTGACCGAGGCTTTAGCAGAGGTAGCGCAGTTAGATGTGTAAATTGCCAAGGAGCTTTGGGATGGAATGGCACACACTAGTCGGCACAAATACATTGTGCATGGCTACTATCACTTGGTATCTTCGACCCAAGACCTTTACGAAGTTGACAATCAATGTCGTTGTCGATTCTGCTTGCAGATGTGCACTAAATGCCACGCAGCGAACTGCTAAACGCAATGGAGGCCCACCGGGCAAAAAGTGCAGAGACTTTTTGTAGTCCGCGTTAACGTGTGGTTACGGGTTATCTAACCCGGGATTAGCCCAGTTCAACAATGTGCCCCAAACAGATGCTGCGTTTTCTCGTTGGATGTCAAGCGACAGCCTCTGACGCAAAAATTCCGATGCTCTTGAGTCTCCCGTGGAGAGGTTAAGGCTTCTACCCACGCGCTGAATCAACTTCAATGTAAGTGGGCCTGGTCCTCCCATTGTCTCAAAAGCAGAGGGACAAAATTGGTGCGGATAACTAACGCCTGAGTATTTTCTACATTTGTTAGCCTCTGCTAACCTAGACGCATGACCTGCCTGGTCCGCACCTGCACCGACCATCGAAGGGGCTAATGAGTCGGTTACAGTTGCGTCCCAACCAAGCATGCGACCACGCTCAAAGGGGGTTAGAGTAAGACCGTCAGGCCTTTTTCCGTCATCTCTGTATAGACCCGGAGGTTCTAGTACGCACGGAAAGCCAGCAGATCTTAGTGCTCGACTGAAAGTGTCATTTTATGCCGAGTGGCGTGCTCTTCGGCCTGCACTTAAGGCGCATGATAAGCCATGATGCGCCAAAGCGTCTACAAGGTAACCACAACGACATCGGTGAGGGACAACTAGGTCGACACCAAGCCGCAATCCTGTGCTGATGCGCGTCGTCGCATCATCCAAAAGCGTCCCTATTCGTGGACAGGGTAGGGCATGTAACCAGGCTCCAGCCCCTTGACTACTAACGGCCCGAAGCCTGGCTTTGTCAGCCACGGTGGGGGCTCTATCGATCAGGCTTGTTAATCGCTTTTCTTGCAGAGGGTCTGTCCAACTGCTCTGTTTAGTTCTTTCATCGGGAGGGGAGTCAAACAAAGACAACAATCTGTCGGTCAGCTTTTGTAGTTCAGCGTTATAAGCTTCCCATCCATCCTTATCCAATAAAGCCTTAACCCTCTCCGGAGCCTGAGTCAATGATGACACGATCGCGGGTCCAGCCATCATGACCGCGTCCGGCATACCTAAGCCGCCTAGAGAGATCGGAAGCATTACCTGATCCCTTGCCACAGCGGTAAGCTGAAGATTTAGTATCTCCTCTAAAATGTCTAAGCTAAGATCATTAAAAGGCTGTAAAAGCTCAGGCGATGAGGATAAATTGCAACCTCTAACTAGGTGTGTTAACTTCGTGGCTGAAAAGCAAGATCTAAGGAGAAACAGACCGCAGTGGGCCCCCAATTGGGATAGTCTGCCTGTGGCGAAGTTCAGTTTGTCTTTCCGGGCGGCTAGTGCTTTTGGTATCCTATTCGGCAGCAAAGGCACACTTAACAGCTCCAGGTCAGCATTGTCAACAACGCGACAGCCAGGGAGTAGGCTAACGAGGTCTATTAAATCTAATGGTTCAATTCCGTTATGATCCGTAACATAGACTTCACATTTGCCCGGGTTCAGATTCAGGCCACTAATCACACCAAAGTCAATGACTGTTCGAATATCGTCTAGTACTGTCGGGAGGTCTCCGCAGTGTATCCACCATATCCTTGATACACAGACAGAAAAGTGGAGGACCTAGGGGATCGCCCTGCTGAAGACCTGTTTGCGATAGCATCGTGTTATGGGGCATGCCAGACGTGATGACTGACCGTAAGCCAGATTCGTCTGGTGAAACAGTAAGGGAACCCACGACTTGACGGATTGGAGTAGATGGTCTCGTCGAACGCTATTAAAAGCGTTTCGGAAATGCAGTTTGACCATCACCGTCGGTACTTTGCGCGATTGCAGAAATGTACGGGCACAGTGTACTGCTACTTCTGTACCGCCAGGGGTAGCGAATCCTAGCTGGTGATCGCCATGAGCTGCTAAAACAGCATCCTTATTATCTTGACAGCTAATTTTAGCTGCCAATCGGCGAACGACCGAGGAACAGGCGATAGGGCGTAATGATCCATTTTTTTTCTTTAGTGCAAACATCCGTGCTCCGAAGATAAGTGGTATAAAACAGGATGGGAGCGAGCCCCATCTGAGCACATCAACTAATTTGGCAATGGCGTCAGCTAATCGCTTAGCCGTGCTGCCCAGTGCACCAGACAGTAGGTGCTGAAATAGACGGGGTCTCATAAAATCCAGGCCGGCAGCTGAACTCCGATTGAAGGTCTTCATGGCGTTCAGTATCTCGTCGCGCGAGGAAGATGGCAGTGTAACCGCCGGGGGTGTGGGCATGGTTAGATCCCGAGGAGCCTGTGGGTGTTTAGAGGGAAGTGCTTCCGTATTTTCGTTCACTGGCGCTAGAATATCCTCGGAGCTCACCAATCTAGCTGCAACTGAGATATTGCCTTCCGACAGCTTGACTCTCACCCGTCTGGAGAGGTCATCGTGGAGGTAAGCCTTCGATCCCGAACCCTCGTGCATCAGGTCCCTAAGCCTTTTTCCCGCTGAAATTCGCGTAAGTTCTTCCTAATCAAGACAGACAGGGACCGGGCGTCCTTTTCCTCTCGAGGAAGCCGCAGCACGACCGGAGCAAAGGAGAGCAAAGAGTACCAGGCGGAGAAGTCGTTGTCCTTGGCGACGTTTGAGAAGACGTTAGTAAGTCCCTCTGCAACAGTAGGCCTTACAGATTTTGGTAAAATGTGTAGCAGTGTGGCTTGGCGCATGTTTGCCTGAATGTCGACGAGTGTCTATATTAATTTCTTCCGTCGAGGCCCGATGGGCTGTGAACGGCCTGTTGGCGGCGTCAGCATGCCTGGCTGATATGTGTCTGGCAAGACCCCTTTTCGTGAAGACACCTTTGCAAACCGGGCATGTAGCCCTGTTGGAGGTATCCAAGAATGGAGATGTTTGTGCGGCCTCAGTTCCGCTTAGGTTATTATTATCTGGCATTATGATGTAAAGAGCTTCTCTACGAGTGGAAGGAGAGCCAATAAAGGTTTTAGAACTTCCGCGATTGTTCTCAAAGTTGATGCCAGATCAGGGCTGACACCCTCTAACATCCGAGCGACGTCTGTTAAGGCGCCCCCAACATCTCTGCAAGACGTCTTGTTAAGGGTGTGTCTCTTCGTGGTGAATTTAGCGGTATACCGCGGCCGAGCTTGACGACTCCTGTATGTGTTGGTTCGCTTCCGTTTGGGCCTCGGTAGCGGTCGCGGATTGGGGAGAAGCAGCTGCGGTGAGGAGCTTTCCTGTGTGGTAGCAATGCCCCTAAGGATAGCAGCGTACGAAGCCTTATCTTTGCTGGAACCACCGGGTTGCACGCCTTCCACGACAGCAGCTGTGGCATCAGGTCCCTCGGTGATCGATGCAGACGGATGCGATACCTTAACTTGTTGTAGAACTCTCGCCTTCATGATGATCCTGTTCCGCTTGCGGAGGTAGGCCACATGCGGACAGGAAGGCGATCCGGCCACGTGGGGGCCACTACAGTTAACACACCTCGCCTGTTTCGTGCAAGTTGAAGCGAGGTGATCTTCACCTCCGCATTTTTTGCATGCCTTGCGATAAGTGCACCTGTCCGCTAGATGTCCCACTCGTTGACAATTGTAGCATAATTTCGGTTGATCGGGCTCAAGAACGACGGAGTGGGTTTTGTATCCCAGGAAGACAGACACCGGCGGTTGACGGTCAAAGGTCAAGATCACCTTGCTAAGTGGGGTCTTGCCAGTGTGACCTGTCCGGAATAAACGTCGAACGTGCACCACACCATAATCTGCTAGTTCTTGGCATATCTCGTCGTCTATGAACGCAACATCGACGCCTTGAATTCTCGCCTTGAATGACGTTAGAGCTGGACAGGTTACCGTGACGGGTATCGATCCTATTGCAGAGAGCTGCGTCAGTTTTCTAGCCGCGTCCTCTGTGTTGACCCATACAGAAATGGCGGTCTTATTGCTTGATATCTTGCAGTCAGGGCGATTAGAATGAATAGTCTTACATAACTGAAGTAATGTGCCGTCAGCAAACTCGTTAGAAGCTGGAACGCTTCTATTTATGATTTTGTTTAAATTCTACCCTTAGTTAGCGTGCTAGTGTGTACTGTTTAAATGACACCTTTATGGCTGACCGAGCCTACTGAGCCACATTTACCTGCCTGACAAAACTTTGATTACATATTGATGTGGCAAATGGCTCACAACTTTAGAGTTTTGTGAGCATTTTTATAGCGCTTTACATATACAGCAGTACAAATTACTATTTAGAGTACCTTTTTTTCTGGTGGTCTATAAACTACTAGGTTATAGTACGTCAGCTGTAAAGCAGCTTATCTGGTCGTGATGCACAAGAGTTTAGCAGATTCTGTTTTTTGTTTGGTGGCTCTTGTCCTTCCAGTTTAATCGATGTTTGTTTAAATCGATCAGCAAGTGGTAGTTGTTTTAGTATCCTTGGTCACTAGCTAATGACCAAATCTTAATTACTTCAACTTTCATATCAGTTTTAATGATTTGCTCAACGAACCATTTGAGAACATCAACTACATGTGATCTTTGTAAGCGACCGACAAAGACCGACAGTTTCTTGACTTTAGGACGTTCTGGTGCATCTTGCGCCTCTAAAAAATTAGCTACAGTCATATGAAAAATTAGTTATTGCGTCTAAATCATCTAAGCGAAGTTCAGAACAATAGTGGTTTAATGTCTTCTCAAATCTTCTTAGTTTTCCCAGCCTTGTGCTAGTGGACGACCCTTGTTGCGAAATAAGGTATACCGGAGTTACTGCTTGAGCTTTTTAAAAGTATACTGCAAAAAAACGACTTTTCATGAACGACCGGATTTGCTTAAGGAGACAATCTCAAAGGTCTCAAAATGTCCGGAAGCTGTTCTCAATATATGCTTTCAAGAACAGATAATCTCAACAAACAGAGCAAAGAAAACTAGCCTTACTTGACGGTTGTCAAGTATCTGAGTTTGTATTCCAGCGGGAGTGGTACATGAGGGTTGCTGCTCTTGATTGAGTGGGACGATTACAGGAGAGATTAAGAAGAATGCAATCCATTCGCGGCAGGATGATTGATTCATTAACGCTGCTTGGATCATCAGTGTTTTTCGTCGCCACCGCAGTTCACTGATTGGCGATGCTTGCGTTAATGTGACTTGATCGCTAGTCATAATGCACCACTCCTGCTACTGAGATTATTAGCAAAAACAGCCACCGTTTATTTCCCGCTGTTCTCACTGTTGCAATCGTTATTGTTAACAACAATGGTATCAGTGACGACCGTAGGAACTTCGTCGACGCGTGGGCAATACAAAGTAAAATCAATGTATCTTCTAAAAGAAGGCCGAAGTGTTACAACCAGTTAGGCAAAATGGCTAACTACATCTAAAAAATTCTTATTGATCTTCACTCTATGATTCATCGCTGCATACATTTCACTTTGGCTAAAGCACATAGAACCTTAGCTCAGGCTCAGGGTATGTTTTTCAGTATACATGAATAGGGTACTCTATATGGAGTTCAGCACGAGCCAATTCATGAATCTGTTTGTAGGCTGCGGGTCCGCAGTAAAAGCAATTAGAATCAGACGGGAGTACGGCTATTTACCTGAGATGTTGCATTTGTGGATTTTACCAGGCGGGGATAAATTCCGCTGCCGGTTCAGCTTGCGGGAATGCGCTGTGTATTACGCGACAAACTGTCAAACGTTTCGATGGTATTTGCACATTTAGCCGAGTGAGACGGACGCTAAGAAGGCTCGAGAAAATAGTTCATATATATATATATATATATATATATATATATATATATATATATATATATATATATAAGAGCAGCGCTCCCCGACCCGCAAAAACCTCGCAGATTCGGATCCATCACTATCTCTATGAGTAGTGTATGGGACTCCGAATCTGCGAGTACGCTCTTGGGGCTCGGCGTCACGAAGAGGAATCTTATGGATCTTACTGTCTTTACGTTGCAAGGAACCTTGAGGATATACCGCTCGCACCGGGTCCATAAGGGCGGGGGCTATTATCAGGCAAGGACACGGACAGCTGATTCTTAACCTCACGTGACACCTTTTTACCACAATTTGTATTAAGGCGAGCACTGCCGAGTGTGCAAACGTATTGTAAAAGAGTAATAAATCATCACAATATTATATATATATATATATATATATATATATATATATATATATATATATACATAGAAAGCAAATAATCTTGGTCTTGTGAAACTTGAAAAGAGTATTCTATGGACACCACTTTGCAGCCGTCTTGAGGTAAAACCATAGGCCTAGAGACGTGGTCTGTACATTGTTCTGGCGGTAATTTAGTTTCAAGTTTATTTCACCAGAAACGGGTAGATAATGCCTAAACTTCATAATAATAGCTTCATAATAATAAGAGCTTTACGATCTCGCATCTTTATGATAGCTGGGTGAAGAAGAGCCTTTATCAGTCAACCCCCGAATTCTCCGTTGGAGGGAGGCAATTGCCAGCCAAGGGTATATGCGCTCGATGGAGATACCTCGGCATCGAGTTCGACAGTAATGGCAGAGTCGACACGGCCAAGGTCACTCTCCTAGAACTACTCGGCAGACTAACATCAGCTCCCCTTAAACCCCAGCAACGCTTAAAAATACTGAAACAATTCCTTATCCCGAAAATTCTCTATAAACTGGTCGCTGGTCCCCGACCGTCTCAAAAATTCCTCCTAGAACTAGACTGTGAGATCAGGCGAACGGTGAAATTGCAGTGACTCAAACTCGAAAACAGCGTGCCAGACGCCTTCCTATACGCGCACATCTCACACGGCGGTCTGGACATCCCCTGTCTCCGTACACTAATTCCCAGACTTCGCCTCTCCCGCCTCACTGCCCTGAACAGATCATCCCACATAGGCACTCAATGACTGCTGTCGACCGAGTATCACAGTAAGGAGCTGGCGAAAACTAGCGCTCTCTGTGTGTTCGATGACACGACCACTGAAGACGCCGCACACGAGACCGAGTACTGGTCTCGTACACTACATAACACAGTCGATGGGGCTCACCTGAAACACACACACCTAACCCCTTTTACAAATAACTGGGTCAAGGGTACTCCTTACCTATCCGGTAGGGAGTACATAAACCTGATTAAGTTAAGGATCAACGCACTACCAACGCGTGCCAGACTCGCAAGGGGTCGCCCCGGGTACGACAAATTGTGTCGTCATGGGTGCAACGCTGTCGAGACGCTGGCCCACATCGCTCAAGTGTGCGATCACACCCATCGCCCTATAATCAAGCGCCACGATGACATATGTGAGCGAGTCACCCGCCTACTCCGTGCTAAAGGAATGCAGGTGGAACGAGAGCGCACCTTCCGAAGACCCGCCGCACCGGCTCGGAGACCAGACCTCGTCATAACAACACCTACGAGGGTCTGGGTCTTGGACGCCGAGGTCTGCGGCCCCTCAAGAGACCTTGCATTGGCCAGACGGGATAAGATCAGGAAATACGATATACCCGGGGTCAGGGATCAACTTCCCAGCTCGCTTCCCCACCGATTCGGGTCCATCACCGTGTCGATGACCGGTGTATGGGAGCCCGAGTCGGTGAAGGATCTTCTGACTCTCGGGTTATCGAAGAAAAACCTGATCGACCTAACCGTCCTGGCCATGCAGGGTACCCTACGGGTCTTCCGGGCGCACCGGGATCACAAGAGCTGGGTCCGTCGCGGAGGAGGAGCAGGCGAAGTCACCGGGAGGCGATTTAAAAATATTTTTTTAGGCGGGCACTGCCTCAGTGTGCAAATGTGCAATTATTGAATAAATTCAATGTTGTATTCCCCTGGGCTAATTACATCTTTCACTACTGCACGCATCAAACCAGCTCTTATTCTTTTGCATTGTAGTATGTGGTATCAGTTAACATTACGCGTGCCACAATATTTACATACACATTCTATTTCAAAGCAATAATCGTTTAGGCATATATATATATATATATATATATATATATATATATATATATATATATTGGTAGTTATCATGCTATTTAAATCTACAGAATATGCATCTGTTTGCTTGCATTCTCTGCTTCCAACGGTCGGTCGTGAATACAGGGCCGTCGGTGAACCTCTTTATGGCAAAGTTCAAATTATGCTTTTCTTGTAGGCGCAATATTGCTCTACGACCAGCGCACTTACACATTTGTCCAGGACAAAAGCTTCCACAACGCAAAATTTGCTTTTGCTCTGTCTATCCTTTTCATATTGTCTAATGTTATGTTTATTTCAATGGCCTAAAGGCTGAAAGTTATAACTGGAGCGATTTTTTATTGTAAAATGATAATGATTCAGTCTTAGTGTCAATTTATGTAAGATCTCCGAGTAGCGTCATAGCCGATATTTTTTGCATGCTTGTTGTCTATGTTTCTCTCTTTTGTCTTAGATATTGTCAGCTTATACTGTATGCACCACTGGCTTATTTCATTCAGGTAATTCATTCTGACGGTAATTTGTTTTATACGTTCTGATAGCGTTAGCGTCCTATAGACGGCGTTGGTCATCGATATACCAAGGTAGTTCATTGAGTCATTGGCATCACTCTTCCTCTCGTACGCATATATCTAGAACGGATCAGAACGAGACCGTATGGTCAACATCGTAAAGCTGCCCCGAGTGCAGAGCGTGCACACAACGTCGAAAGTCCGGTACAGGCGATCGGGTCCAGTTCCTCCAGGCGTCTGCCATACGTTCTACGCTCGATTCTTTTCCGAGCGAGAAGATTCCAATGGAACTGGCGAGCTAGGACAAGGGCCTTGTTGTGTCTCATGGACCTTGTTGTCTCCTTAGCTCACGAACCCGAGGGGATGCGTCGCGCTGTTCTGCGGAGTACTGGGTTGCCATAGCGCCTTGCAAGAGACCCTCATTTCGGCCGCCCAATGGCGCCCGCGGCGTCCTGTAGCCGCTTTTCACAAGCGTAATAGTGTCTATAAAGTATACGCCGTCCGCCCATGCGGCGGCATTCTGCATCATGTAAACGACAATGTTTCGTGTTGATCTCCCTGCATAGCAATACGTCGAGCTTTTGCGGACCTGGCCCAAGAGGGTGTAGGGCAAGACCGTATGGTCAACATCGTCCGGCTGCCCCGACGTGCAGAGTATGCACAAGTTCCTCGCCATATAGTACGATCGGTGGGGGAATCCTTGCCTTTCTGTATGATGCTTAGCAAACCTGTTCTTCACTGTTCCTGCAACAGCGGCTTACAAGATGCCATTAGAACAGCAAACCTGTTCTAATGGCATATCGTGAGCAAAAATTAGCAAGGGTTATCCAGCGGGCGCTAGCACAAGGTTGTCATAAATGTGTTCATTACAAATGCCATCTAATCTAAGTGCTGTTTGGTTAGTGGTATATTCCCTTGAGCACTTCATCAACGGTAAAATATTTAGATGTTTGGTCTCTCTACTGTGTGTATTTTTTCAACCAGACGATGTAATACTTTTACCTGGAGTACAGGATCGTGTTTGTTGAAGACAGATTTGTGCAAAAACTTTTTTGCCACACGTATGTAACCTGGTTCTGTTCAGTGGAAGCCGCTTCCATGTCCAACAGTCGCATGCAACTCTCAGCTAGTATATGCAAGAAGTGGGCCCTTTTGATCAACGCAGTAAAAGTTGAAACTAAAAAGTTTTGCAGAGGCGGTTGACCAGCTGCCGGGGGCTTCACCTAAACGGCTACTGTTGTAGTAAGTGAACCGCTTCACGTCTTTTAGTCAAATCAATCGACTGCCGGAAAGGCCTTCTGAAAGCATACAGAAAAACGAACCCGGAAAGAAGTTGTAACAGTGTAGATGATTGAAAAGCCGCAATCGTTTTTGCTAGAAACCGTCTTAGTTTTGTTCGATGTGAAGATTGTCTTTATTGCATCGTACGGGATTAAAATGAATACACCTAAAACAAGCTTTTAGTCATTAACTTTAAATAATTATAGCGAGTAAAGGTTGCGTGTCTCAAGAGCGGTATATGATTGCACCAATAAATGAAGAACTAACGTGTATATATATTTTTAAAAAAAGCCAAAATGAGTCCACAATTATTTGCAACTGGAACAATGTTAACCGACACGTGAAAAGAAGTTGCAACAACAAATCACCATGTGTTATTGTGATATGTGTTCACAGTTTTGAGCATGTAGTATGCAGCACCAATAGCTATCACAAGTTAAATGGTATTTGCATTTGTAATGAATATGACTCGGTGTGCACTTGATACTACGCTCGAGAATATTCAATGTTTATCTCATTGACACGTCTATAAATATTACGCCATGCCGCACGAGCCTATCTTGAATCTAGGTCAGAAGACATAGTCATGGTCAAACTAGATTTTCAGAATGCTTTTAACAGCGTTCGACGTGACCATCTTTTAAAAGCTGTTGTATCCCATGCGCCTGATTTATACCACTACTTTGTGCAGGCATACAGAAATCCAACTCAACTGCTGTTGATGGACCACGTCATACTCTCACAGTCGGGCCTGCAGCAGGGCGACCCATTAGGGCCTCCACTGTTCTGCCTCGCCATCAAGGAGCTAATAGACTCTCTCGAGTCCCCATTTAATGTATGGTACTTAGATGATGGCGTGTTAGCCGGTGACCCTGTAACAGTAGCCCGCGATATTCAGAAAATACTGGATTTTGCAACAAAAAGCGGGTTATGCCTTAACCCACAAAAATGCGAACTCTTTGTGTCGGGATCATCAATATCCGACTCCTCGATCAGACTGATAACCGACCTTCTTCCAGAATGTATCAGGACAAATAAGGCCAACCTTACCTTATTAGGCGTGCCACTTCTTGACGACGGGAAGGAAGAACAGTTATCTGGCTGGGTGGATAAGTTAAAATCCTCCTCAAGCCGCTTAGGTCTTTTGGGTGCACACAGGGGATTGTTCTTACTAAGGTCTTGCTTCTCGACAGCACGGGTAAACCACCTGCTTCGTGGGATTGACCTAACGCAAGATATAAATATTCTAGAACAATTGAACACCCACACGTTGAACTCCCTGACTTCCTTACTTAACCTAAGTTTACCAGAGACAGCCCGCAGACAAGCCCTTCTGCCAGTGGCAAAAGGAGGCCTAGGCATTCCAGACGCTGTCTTGGTCGCAGGTCCCGCGGTAGTCGCTTCAATGTCTAGTACCTGGCATAGGGCGTCGAAGATACTAGACTTCCCAGCCGTCGAGCGGTTACGTTGTCTACTAGAAGATTCTAAGGAGTGTCTCTTGGCACGCACTGGAGCACCCCCTCCAGAAGAACCTACTTCCCAGGCAAGCTGGACCGCGCCGTTGGAGGATATACAACTCTCCAATCTTTTTAATTCAACAGAAGACGAGGTGGAAAAAGCACGGCTCCGAGCAGTTTCATCTAGTGGTGCTGGTGCATGGCTCAATGCCCTACCGAGTGCTCCCGTTGGAACTCTCTTAGATGACTTTGTCGTCAGGATCTGCGTTGGCCTCCGCCTTGGAGTCCCTCTAGTCGAGGAACATGTGTGCAGCTGTGGCGAAAAGGTCTCACCTCTTGGTCACCATGGCTTATCTTGCATCCGCAGTTTAGGCCGTAGGACGAGACATGCTGCGTTAAATGATACCCTAGCCCGTGCTCTAAGGTCTTCCGGCTACCCTTGTGTTCTCGAACCCGCAGGCTTGTACACAGACGACTCTCGACGACCTGATGGGATGACCCTAACAGCTTTTGAAGGTGGGAAGACACTTGTCTGGGACGCTACCGTGACTGACTCTTTAGCACCTTCAATGGTCAGTCACGGCGCTACCCAGGCTGGTTATGCTGTTTCGCATGCGGAAAGAAATAAGTGTCGGAAGTATGCACATATTGGAGACTCTATGGACTTTCGACCTTTTGCCTTTGAGACCTTAGGGGGCCCAGGTAAAATTACTGAGGGAGTTATTACTAAGATATGCAAGTGTCTCAGATTGGCTACGGGTGACCCACGCGCTGGTGATTTTTTTCGGCAAAGGCTATCATTGGATATACAACGTGGAAACGCCACGGCGGTGCTTGGCACCTTGTCCAGGTGGTCTACACCAGGCCTGGACCTAGGGCTGATGTAGTTTGTCGTCACGTTCGCTAGGGGACAATTGTTAACCCCGTTACGAGTTAAATAAAGTAAGTATTCTTATATATATATATATATATATATATATATATATATATATATATATATATATATATATATATATATATATATATGTATATATGTATATATATATTTATAATATTACGCTATTCATAAAATTCCGTCGGAAGACGATTTCGAGTATTAATTTTAAACACTTTACTCAGTCCTATATTTTTCACTGTCTTCCCTAACCTTCGTTTGAAGCTTTTGTTTAAATAAAATTCCATCCTTCGTGATTTTTTTGCTGAATTGAACTTCAGCTCCGCTCAGAGACTTCTGAGGTGAGAGAAACACACATAACTTAAATAGGCAAGTTTTACGCTATTAGGTAGGTGGGTAAAACGTCCCACGCAAATTCCAACAACTTAAGGCAGGTCACAACAGATGTATGCGGGCGTCGCCATGGCGGAATACGGTGTAATACCAATGGAGAATTTATACCCCGTATATACCTCCGTAGAGTATCTCGTCTTTAGTTTCTTAACAACTACGGGGTACACGCCTGCTTTGGTAAGATGGGGGTCCTGCGCGGGGTCCTGACCGGATATAAAAATCCGTTCTGTGTGCAACCGAAGCGATGAACTGGGTTGAGAGATCGGACCATTGTCCTTACCGCCATCAACAACTAGGATACGTCTTTGTTTTCGACTGTCCCCACTTTTACCAGCAAATTTCATTCTTGATTTGGCTTGAGATTTGACGGCAAAATGAATTCGACTTCTCGACTGCGAGCTGCTGAAATATCTACTGTGAGATCGGTTCGTGCGTTGCATCATCCTGCCGCGAAGATTTCCCGCACGGTCGTCCTGAGAAGCATTTCCACTGGTCGCAGTCTTGCTTTTGTCTTTTTGTAGTAACCTGACCAACTTCTTATCGAGCAGATTATTCTTGTCAGCCAGCGCTGTGTTTTTCGACACTAATAGGCGAATCGTCACATGAAGCTTTTTTACTTGACCACAAAGAGATTTAACCAGTGATGCTAAATTGGTCACAGTACTCAGTTCTTCATCGTCCATTTCATCATCATCGTCGTCATCATCGTCAGCTGGTGGAGAGAGTTTGCAATTGCCGCATTTAAAGGAATTAATAACCTCTTCTCTCTTAGCTTCCAGAAATGTCAGATTAGTACATGCCGCTAAGTGCACTCTCAATTTACAGCCAACGCATCGGATGCTTGACGCTTTTCCGATATCACAACTGCAGTCCGGGCATGTACGTGAATTGCCACTATTGCGCTGTTTCTTCTGGCTTGCGTCCAGCTGATCAGGCTCCATTGCGCGCTTCGTAGAAGTCATGCCTACGTACAGCTGATTCTCCACAATGTTTATTTGTCCTTACGTATCACACCGTCCAAGATGCACCACAGACGAGCATAGTGCATCCACAAAGTATCAAAACAAAGCAGACGGGCAGCTTGCAGAACGAGATCTCGAAGCAATCGTGCGTAAGGCACTCACGTTCAGATTCAACACCGGTTATTCAAACGGTCGGATCTCTGACAGCGCTCAGAAATACCAAGTGGGACCCACGTCAAGCGGTGCACGGAGTCGAGACGAGGCAAACGACACCAAGCAAGCTCGGATCCAACACAGATTTCCACCGTAAACAGAGCAAAACACGGGAGCTTGCGGAAGCACAACCACTCAGTTCGAAAGCTGATGGCTTTGGTAGAGGTAACCGCCAAATGTAACGTTGCTTCAACCCAGAATCTCCACCAAATGTAACGTTGTCTCGTTACGCTAAGTTAGTCGGAGATGCAGGCTCTGCAGGACGGTTACTATAACACGAGAGACTCGGGGCAATGAGTGAGAACTCACAGCGTACGGTCTGACTCGCAAAGTTACCGTTTTAGCATCCTTCTCCCGGGCTATTTATTGGCTTCTAGCACTACTAGAGTTCATATTAATACATTCTAATGAAAATGTTTTTTATACATAAATAAAATAGAATATTGCAATATATTTTTAACAGACTCTATCGTAATCCATACGTCACGAACTAATTTTCCAGACAATAAAATATACTATGGAATTACTTAAACCACGAGCGAGAGGCTGACCTAAATGCTAACATCCTCCCATACAAACGAATGAATATGCCTTAATAGAAAAAGATCTACGTAAATAGTTCTACCGATTTGTGTAGTCCACCCAGGCGGAAATAATTGCCAATATTGGGAAATGTTTGGAACATTGCAACAGTTCCACTAAGCCTATTCGTTCGATTATAAAACAAATCGCGTACGTGGTCGAGTACATTATCGATCCATTTTTCCCGACGCTGTTGACTTCATGATTTCGCCCCAAAGCAGCTACAAAGCGTTGTCTTTAAAACAAGCTCTTAATTAAAATTTACAATAACAAAATTTCGTTTTTATTTAGTGTATTTCGCAAGTAAATGTAACTTGTATAGTGTATATATATATATAAATAAATATATATATATATATATATATATATATATATATAGGGCAACGATCTCGTTTCTTGAGCCTTCTAAGCGTCCGTTTAACTCGGCGATGAAATACAAAGACCACTTATGCGTCTGACAAATCTTCGCGTGACTGCGCGTTTCTGCGAGCACAACCGGCAGCGCTTCCGTCACTATGCATTGGCATTTCCATCACACATTGATGTCGGCAGCGCCCCATTTCAAACGGTGCGTTAGCCGCCTAAGCCGCCGCTGTGAATAGGATAAGACTATCAGTGTGATTCGGGGTCAAGACGGTGGTGCGGGAGATTGCCCCGCTCTCCCCCGCGCTGCTTCTGCTGCTAACTGAGACCGCATAGCCGGATTCAAAGATCTTCCATCCCTCTCTCTTGCGCTGTCGCCAAATTAACTCGCCGTTGATTGACCAGTGCGAGGGCATCGAATCAACCGGCATCCGGCCAGAAGCCAGAATTTAAGGCCGCGCGTTTTCCGATGAGATCACTCGACCTTGCGGTACGACGAAGTACATTTCGTGTCCTCAAGTTCAAATCCTTCTTCTCTTGTTCATCCCATCACTACCGGCATCTTCGTTGGCGCTAGCTTAACGTGGTGCAAGTCTTCCAACCGCGTCAATGGATCACTTCGGTAACGTTTTGGTGAACGGTGTGGCCGTAAGCGACCAGGGTACGCAAAATCTACTGAACTCGTTGCGGATCTTCATTGGTCTAGGCGAACAATATAACCAACTAATGGAGAAGGCTGGCGCCAAATTAAGCCACACCAAAGAAGACCATCAAAGAGCAACGAGATACTCAGCCGAGAGCCTCGTCGAACTCGTAAAGGAAACGCCATTCTTGTACGACAAATTCCACCCGCTCTACACGAACCAGCGAATGCGCGTTGATCGCTGGTCGGAGATTGGCCGTAAGTTTAACATGCCCGGTCCCGTCGTCTTCAAGAAGTGGGCCAACATCCGCGATCGATACAAGCGTATTCTAAACATCGTACTTCAACGGCGGGCAAAGGGCGAGTTCTTCCAGCCGCCGTGGCGGTTCTTCAATTTGCTGCACAAGATGCTGCGTCATATATACTTAACACAAGAGGAAAGGCAGTGGCTTGCTCGCTCTGACGGCGCAGTGGTAACGGATCAACCCTTATCGCCCGCAACAAATTCCGAATTGTCTGTTGGACTCAGCGACGACGACGACAACAACGATACCGGCGACGACAACAACAAAAATGATACTAGTGACAACAATACCGAAGACTGCAATAACGACATTGGTGACATCACTGACAACAGCTACAACAACAGCAACAATGAGGATCCCGTGGATGAGTTTATGGAGCGAATGAACAGCTGCATTCGCAAGCATGACCGGCCGATGCAACTACGGCTCATTAGAGCAATTGACAAGGTGATTCTCGATATCCAGAAATAACTGAATACATATTGTATTAGTTGCACATGTCGTTTTTGAGATAAAAATAAACATTTTCTACACAGTGAAAACTAAAATATTTGAACTCATTTTAAATGTATTCTTTTCCTCCGTATATCACTTCGTTTCCAGCACTGCTTAATCAAAGCGTTTTACCTTCAGTATCAATTCCTGGACACTTCTACGTTGCCGCTAATACCCGGATCTGGCATAGTTTTTGAAACTTCTATAATATTCATTCATTCATTTATTAATCACCTTTGTTAGGTATATAGTCAAATAATATACATAAAAACACGGTCACTGAGCCAGCCTGGCCAGTGATTCAACTCTGGGGCACTCCCCCGCATGATATCTCCCACAAGCTCTCCCACACCTGTTACAAATACATTCTTCTGCCGGCTCATGGTACCCTTGAGTTTTACAGAGAACATGGTGGAAGCCATGCACTGCATAGCGTACTACCACACTTCGGTTGGTGCGATGCAGTCCCTTCCACGCATTGTTTGTCATTGCACCCGTGCTAAAGAAGTCGGGGTCCACGTCTGACGATCTCACCTCCCACTGACAGATAAAGTCCCTGTAGGCCTGTGTTTCCGGCAACCAGAACTGGCGTTGCAGGTCCTCTATGAAGAGCGGGGTACCGGCGAGTAAATAGACCAGACGATTGCGGCATGACGTGTGGAGGCCGAGCACTCGCTTGAGAAAGGCGGGTTTCACTCGATCGAGCTGGGCCACGCTCAAGTTCTCCCAAATAAGCTGTATGCCGTAGGATGCCGTGGGCGCGATCTTAAGGTTGAAAAGGTTTAGCGCCGCGTTAAGGGAGAGGAGCGTGGGTTTCTCAATTCTGACGCCTGCTACGAGGGCTTTTCTGACCCTCTCGGCGATGTGCTCCGTAAACGACGTACCGGAGGTCGGGAGAGAGGGGCCAAGATACGGAAAGTTGTTGACATACCGTAGTTCATCGCTGGTTGCAAGTCGACCAGCTTTACGGAACTTCATGGCCTTGGTCTTGCCGATGTTGATCTCGGGTCCTACATCCGCCACGTACTGCTCGAGCCTCGCTAGGCTCTGCTGCACCTCGAATCGGCTTGTTATATATATCGCGAGATCGTCTGCATATAGCAGAATGTCTGGGCGGACGGACTCTCGAGTGCCCACGATGCGTCGCGGAAGATCGTTGAGCAGGATGGAGAACAGCAGCGGACTTAAGTTGTCCCCCTGCGCGACTCCCGTCGTTTGCACAAAGAGGCAGAACTCAGCCACCCCATCCTGTATGGTGATCGGGTTTTCCTGCAGGATTGCCCCGATGAGCTGGAGGATGTTGGCAGGCACGCCCGCTTCAGCCACCTTGAAGATAATCTTATCTCTGGGAGCTCCATCAAAGGCCGAGCGGAAATCCACAAAGACGGCGTACAGGAATTGCTTGGCGTGCCTAGACTGCATCACTTCCCGAACCCTGGCCAGCAGAATCTCACACGCAGTCAGTGTGGACCTGCCTGCGCGGAAGCCGTGCTGCTCTTTCGAGATGGCGCCGAGAGCCTCGAGGAAGTGAGACAGGCGCGCGGTGAGGATGGCAGAGAGCAGCTTGTAGAAGCAGCTCTTTTTGGCGATCCCACGCCACGAGCTGGGCTCTCTGGGGTGGCCCTTTCCCTTCGGGATGACTGCTAGATGAGCACTCTGCCAGTCGCTGGGGAGGCGACCTTCGCGCAGACTAGCGTTGAAAAGGGCGGTCCAGCAAGGAGCAAGTACCATGGCCTCCTTGAGGTGTTCATTACGGACTTGGTCGGGACCGGCGGCCTTGTTGAGACGGAGTCGTTGCATGGCGCCAAGCACCTCGGTGAGAGAAAACTCTGCGGAGAGTGAATCCCGTAGCAGCATTGTGTTCTTGTCCCAGGCCGCTTCGTAGTGGAGGATGCCGCGCGGGATGGTGTCGGCCGACGCAAACATGCGGCTGAAGTGGGAGATGAGCGCCGATGAGTTGATAGGGCAGGTGGGAGATCCCTGTCGGCGGAGCCACTTGTACGGTTGTCGCTCTGCCTCATCCAACAGCGCGGACTCCTTTTGTTCCAGGTACTTGGCGCGTTCAGCTTTGTACGTCCGGCGACACCAACTTTTGAGAATGATGAAGAGTAGCCGCATCCTCGGGTAAAGTGCGGCTAGGAGGCGAGCGCTAAGCTGGGCCTGGTTGGCTGCTTTGCACGCACTGTTGAACCATGGACTCCCCCTTCTTGGCTTACTAAGACGAGCTGCGTATCTCAACAGCTCCGTAAGAGCTTTGGCATATTGGTCAATGCCTGGAGCTCCCGGCACGGGGAAGACCTCGTGAAGGCGTTCCCGTAGGTGGTGCAAGCTAATATGCTTGGCCAGCGGAGGTGGGCGGGGAGCAGCAGTTCTAGCAGCTGGCAGGAAGACTCTCACAGCCGTTGGCAGATGATTCTTGAAATGTCCTCCGCTGCGGAGGGGGTTGTCAACACCAAGGTAGGAGACCTGCTCGGATGGCAAGTTTACAGCGAATACATCTATGACAGATGATCCCATGTGCCCCTCGAAGGTTGGGCTTGCAGGATCGGTGACAACCCAACAGCCAACTTCTATAATATGTCACAGATATATTGTCTTACATCGGTTTTCTTAAAGTCGATAGTTGTAGTTAGAAATATATATATGTTTCTTTTTTTCTGAGACGGAGAACTCGTGTATTAAAGCACAACTTTAAATTGCGATTCGTCATAGATATATATTGGTTGCCTTGGCCGATCTAGCGACAGCCTTGGCCTTCACTATTGCACCTGTCGAACAGCCCATCGAAGCGGTCCGGGTGTTTCTTTAGGCCTTGGTAGTGCCTGCGACTCCCCTCGCGTAGTTGATCACGAACAGACCCGGTTCTAGAGCGGCTACCAGACCTGTAATTCGTACATTACATCGTAGCTGGTCGCATCAACCCGTTGTATAGCTCCAGGTACAGCTCCGGTTTTAGTAGTGCAAAGGCACGAAGGATCCACTTTGTCAGCCTGAACGACATCTTAAGAATATCAGCTACATCGTCTCGAAAATAAAGAGATTCCGAGATGTACACTCTGAGATCCGTTATTGTGGTCTTCGTAGTAAGTTACACTTCTTCGATGTGTGAGAGAAAATTTGGGGTTCCTTTGTCCTAGATTGAAAACGCAACATTTGTGAAGGGATATGGTGAATCTCATTTTTGTCTCCACCCAATGAAGTCTGTAGCGGCGTCTTGAATAATCTTGTATTCTTTTGCGGTCCTCACAGGTGTGTTTGTCTTAGGGTCGTCAGCATAGATCTTAAAGCGTTCCTTTGTCGTGAAAATACGCTTTACTGAGTCAATATAGCATGAACATTAGACTGCCCAGGACGGTGCCTTGTGGACGCCCTGAGAGCACTTAAGACGAAAGACGTTTGCCTACCTTTACCCTACGTGCGTGATCTGAGGAAGTCGGATACTCAGAGTCGCAGGCGAGGGCTAACTCCCATTGGCAGCAGGGTTGCGATAAGCGTGTTGTAACCAACGTTTTTTTGAAAGCATCCTTTAGATCGAAGAAAATTGTGTCGGTCGGTATGTCTCGGTCAACGTGCAGGGCGGTGTCGTTCAGGTACCCCATCACGCAGCAACAGTTGTCGAACGCTCGAGCTTGTAGGCAAACTGCTGGTCGGCGATAAGTCTTTGCAAATGATCGTTGTTGTAGAGGTGATCCGCGATTGTGTGCTCCAGTACTTTGCTCGATACCGTTAGCAGTACTGGGCGCTTCTTTGCGGGATCTGCCTTGTCTTCGGATTTGTGACCAGGAGCTATATTAGCTTGTCGGTACAAATCTGGTACGACGCCATCATTCAGGGATCATTGAAAAATCAGATTAAGCGGTTCTGCCAACTCAATGACCGCCTTTTTAAAGAAAAGTGCAGGAATTCCTTTAGTAGTCTGCAATATAGACAGGGCATATGCCGTTCCGGTTAGCCCGGTATTGAAAATTAGCCGTCAACCTGTCTTATATTCTGTAATGTAGTGCAAGTTCTCCAATCGAGGATAATCAATGGAAAACTTTGGTAACGTTTTGGTGGACAGTGACAGTGCGGCCGTGAATGAGCAGGGCACACTATTGCACTCGTTGCGGGTCTACAGTGATCTAGGCAAACAATATAATCAACTGATGAAGAAGGCTGGCGCTGAATTAACAGAAAAGCCTCCTCGAACTTGCAAATGGCCGTTTTTGTATTTTCCAATCACTCTACACGGATCAGCGAATGCGTTCTGATCGCTGGTCGGAGATTGGCCTTAAGTTTAACATGCCCGGCCCCGTTGTCTTCAAAAAGTGGCCCAACATCCGCGATCGATATAAACGTCTCTTGAACATCGTCCTCCGACGGCGAGCAAAGAGCGAATTCTTCCAGCCTCCGTGTCGATTCTTAAGTTTGCTGCGTGGGATGCTGAGTCATATATGCCTAACACCAGCGGAAAGGAGGTGGCTTGCTTTTTCTGGCGACGTAATTGTCTCCGCGCAAAGGTTTGGTCACGGGTTCTCTAAACCAGGTTTAAGCCCAGTTCAACAATGTGCTTCGAGCAGACGCTGCATTTCCTCGTTGAATGTCGAGCGACAGCCTCTGACGCAAGAATTCGAATGCTCTCGAGTCCCCCGTCAATAGATTAGGGCTTTTACCTACGCACTAAATCAGCTTAAGCATAAAGGGGCCTGCAGCTCCCATAGTCTCGAACGCCAACGGACGGAAAATTCGTACAGATAATCAACGCTAGACTATTTTCTGCATTTGTAGCCTCAGCTAACCTGGAACAGCTAACCTAGCCTCAGCATCTGCACCGACCATCTAAGAGGCTAATGAGTCGGTCAGCAACAATAAAAACGATAATACCAACGACAACGACATCAACAACAACAATAACACTACCGGCAGCGACAACAGTAATACCAGCAATAACAACAGCAATACCACTCTGGCGGGATACTCCTTCAAGAGCTTTCTCAAACCCGTAAAAGACACGCCATTGTTGTACGACAAATTTCCTCCGCTCTACACGGACCATCGAATGCGCCTTGGTTGCTGATCGAAGAATGGGCACGACTTCAATATGCCCGGCCCCGTCGTTTACAAGAAGTAGACCAACATCCGTGATCAATATAAGCGTCTCTTGAACATCGACCTTCGGCGGCCAGCAAAGAGCGAGTTTTTCCAGCCTCCGTGTCGGTTCTTTAGTTTGCTGCACGAGATGCTGGGTCATATATACTTAACACCAGGGAAAAGGCAGTGGCTTCTTCTTACAACGCAATGGTAGCGGATCAGTTCTTATCGCCCACAGCGCACTCCGAAACGCATGTCAAAGTCATCGACGACAACAGCAACAATGATACCAGCGACAACAACAGTACCGACGACTGCAATAACAATACCAGTAACCTCAATGATCACAACAGCGACAACAACACTGAGAATCCCGTGAAAGATAGAGAAAATCGTATATAGCCAGAATGCATCCACCACCACTGCGACATTTGCGGTGTTTGCGAAAGACGGTTTATCGACTGCCCAGCGACAGCTTAGCTGATAAACTTTATTCACTGGATGTCTCAATGATGCATACTGGGTTAACGCTGTATAGAGTACAAAATTGATTAATTGAGTTACATGCATAATTCTTGGTAATAAATGTGCTCTTCGCTTTTTGTCCGATTCAGGTCGATTATGGTTCACTCAGATTCTCAACATTTTCGCCATGCGCCATGAAAATATGTTGTTGACATTATTTGTTGCTGCGAATACTAAAGAAAGATGGAAAAACTAAAAAATTCGGGCGTACATTTTAAAATGTCCTCTCGAGTGCCGCTCTGAGATACCTACTAATTCAAGGCTGCCACGCTTTACCTTACATCTCGATGCAACACGTCGGAGGAATTTGGACTGGACCTTTTTAATTTCATTAACAGGTTTCTTCAAATACGACCGCCAGACTTTACAGCTGTAAATGCATTTGGGAACTACAAAACTCTCACAAAGGTAGACATAAGACATTAAGCATTTAATAATAAAAAACGAAATATCATATTATATAGACTAGCAGATTTAATCGTTTGCGTAATGTAAATGTCAAAATCCAACTCGGGTATTGCCGTTAGCCCCAGATCGCAAACGCTGCTTACTTTAGCTACCTTTTCTCCATTAAGTGCAAAAACGTAGCCCTCCGTCAAACACAACGGCACATTTGGAGAGCATAATGTCATATTATTTCTGGCGCACCAATCAAAAATAAAGTCTTTGTTCTCTTATCATATTACCTTTAAGATATGTACTAATTCAAGACAGCCACGCTTTTTCTTACATTTCGATGCAACACGTAGGATGAATTTAGACTGAATCTTTTCTCTTATCATACCACCTTTATTGAAAAGGGGGTATTACAAATAAAAGCAAAGTCGTTTCGAATCTGTGAACACCGTGCAATTGTTCAGGCAAATGAGTTGTACACAGGGTCCACACGAGCAACCTCGGGAGGGTGGAATCGTCGATCCGAAAATACTTTGGCCTTAGAACAAAATACTTAGCAATAACATCTAGACGCGCTAGCTGTTTAAACAGTCGGTTTTTGGCGTAAGTTTAGTATTTGCTAACTTAAGGCAATGTGGTACATAGGCGTGGTAGACAGCACCAACGAGCAACTCGTTTTACAAATTTATCCTGCACGCTCTGCAATTATATACTCTTTCGTGGTTCCACTTGAGAAAATGTCAATACATCTCCAATTAATGTCAAGTTGGTTAAAGTCTGTCATCAGAATGACCGGAAAATCTACTTGCAAGGACTCGTCAAGCAAAACACAAGTTGTGTCGTAAAACTTGTAGGTAAAACATAACAACAAACAACTCGGCACTCTTAATCTGTTCCACATAGTATGTCGACAGCAATGATCTTTGTGGAATCATCCGTAATAAACACTTTTTCAGCTTGCAATTCGGCTATAGCCAGATTGCATTCATCACCATCGCAATTTTTTTAGTGTTTACGAAAGACTGTATATCGATCGCCCAGCGACAGCTCGACTGATAAATTTATTTACTGGATGTCTTGGTGATGCACACTAGGTCAACGCTATAGTCTAGACTAAATTGATTAATTGAGTTACATGTATAATTTTTGACAATGGATGCAGCGTTAAAAGAAATTAAATTGTTAGGGGATCTCTGGTGTATGTGTGTGTTATGCAGGGTTCCGTATATTGTTGAGTCTGCACAAGTGCGCGAGCGTAAATGTGTAATTTTCGAGATTCTCATTTGCGCGTTGCTGCTTTTTGACTAACGTGCAAAGTGCACGCACCTCCTTGACAAATGAGCGCACAAGCGATGCGACGTCGCGTGAAGTGCGGGTGTCTTGAGTTTCTCCCGAACTGCTCGGTAGGGAGGTCCCCACGGATCGTGTTGTACCAGGTCTCTTAGGGCTCTCTAGCATTCCTGTTTAGCTGTCTTGATCTTTTGACGGCGAGTGTTTCTTGCTGTTCTGTAGATATTTAGGAGTGTGTCTTCCCGGGCCAGGGCTGCGTGCAGTATGTGTTCGTGTTCGCCGTTTCGGCGTCTCCTCGCGAGCCACGTCCGGGCCCTCGACAGAGTTCGCTTGGCCCGAGTGCACGCGGATCAAGCTTCTTTTACCTCGGGTGTCCACCTTGGCTGCGGGGGACGTTTACTTGTATGGCGGCGCGGTGGGCCACCCGCGGCCCGGCACGCGTGTATTACCGTCTGTGTTAGTTTTTCGGAAGGGAGGGGGGAGAACTGGTGAGTGGTGAGTTGTGATGCTATGCAACGTTTTAGTTTCTTCTTGTAAAGCTGTCTCATCTGCCATGTTGTCCGGGTCGAAGATGGTTGAGTAGGCGCGCCGTCGTAGTCGAATCTTATGATCAGGTGATCGCTGAGCGTTTCGACGTCTGTTACTACCCTCCAGCTGTTGATCAGACGAAGAGAAGCGTCGTTGGCGAGTGTGAGATCGATAAAGAATTCCTGCCGGTCCTGGACGAATGTTGGGGAGTCCCCGTCCTTACGTACTGTTAATACTACGTTGGCTAGTCAATCCATTAATAGGTGGCCCCGAGGAGTGGAGGCGCGGAAGCCCCAGAGGGGATGTGCCGCGTTAAGGTCGCCTGTCAGGTAAAGTCGATAGGGGTTAAAGTCGTTTGCGTCTTCTAGTGGGCGGTTTGGTGAAAAGTAGCAAATAATAATGTATAAGCCGCTGCCTAGGTAAGCCCTAGTGCATCCAGGACGAGCTGGAGACTTTCGGATCCCGTCCCGTCCACCATATCGCTGTGTCGGCGGCAGATTCAGTATAGTGATTTGCGCGTGTTGAGGTGATGTTGACGTTGGGCTCAGTTATGCACAGAGATATCTGGTTCTCTTGGACGTAGACGCCCAAAGCGTTATGGGTGGCCCAGCAGCGGTTTAGATTTATTTGCAGTACTTTCATTTTGGTGCCTTGGCTTTGAGCGTCTCTGGGTGTCCAGTCAGATTCGTTTCCTCCTTCTGTTGCCGCCTCGTTCGGCGCGGTTGTGGCCGGCGGAGTGTTGCTGGAAGCGGCCTTCTCGCTCTGAAGCTCGGTCTCCTGTTGAGTAGTGTCTATTGACCCCATGTGTCTGCCTCGAGGCTCTCCTCTGTCCGGCTTGGGGCGTCTAGTTGACGCGCTGGTTGTTGCTCGGCCCCTGATCTGGATTTTTCCGGAGCACTTGCTCCTTGTACATCGGACAGGACATCGCGGCCGCGATGGCCATTAGTATCGCAACGTATGCAGTTAATGTGCAGTCTCTGGTTTTGTGACCAGTGGCCCCGCAGCGTAAGCAGTGATGTCCCTCTAAGGGTTTGTCGAGTGTGCAGGTCTCGGCGCCGTGGCCAGGACGCTGGCAGCGGTGGCAGATTGGGGGTATGTACCATAGGTCCGGACGGCAGATGCGGCCTGCTATTCTAATTGTCGCCAGGTTAGTCAGGCGTCGGGCTAGTGGAGCCGGCGGGCGCGCTAAGACCTATAATCCCCCGTTGCGACTCTGTCGTGACTCGGTGATTGCGATCAAGAAGTGGGCGGTCACTCCCAGATGTGTGGCGAGCTCGGCCTTTATCTGGGGCTCGTTCTGCATGGGGTTGATGCCCCATAGTGCCACCTCGAGGGCGGGGTCGAACACCTTGGCGGAGGCCTCCAGCTCTGCGTCGTGAATCTTGGCGCCCAGCCGTTTCTCCGGCCCTGGCGTTATCTCCCTCAGTCGGATTGCCACATCTTTGCTGGACGTCTTCTTTACTTCGCCGATGATCGTGTCCGCCGCGAGGTCCGCGCCGAGGTTCTCCGAACGGTCCGCAGGGTGTCGGCGAAGGTTTTGCCGTTTTCAGCTTTGACCAGTATCGATCATATGGGTCTGTAAGATGCCCTGGGTGTTCGTGGGTGGGTGGTTGAAGGCGGTCCGGTGGACCCTGCCTCGGCCTTGCGAGTTTTGTGCAGCGCCAGTCTCACGGAGATGGGTGACTGAGCCGCCAGCGCTGCTATTATCCCTTGTGATTAGAAGAACTTGGTGTATGACCGCTCGCATCAGTATCAGAGATGTTTCACCGATGATAGTATACCCCTGCTTTGATGGCAGAACGCTTACCACCAGTCGATGTCCCAGCGCCTGTAGACTCCATTACTCGGGTCTTCTCCCAATCGGATTAAAAGGCCTTGGATCCCCCTGTATGAGGCAAAGTCTTCCGTTAATAGTGGGATCTTCTGTGTCGCTGTAGGAGGCCATGGAAGCTGCGCTACTTGCCCGTAGTCCTCCACTGTTTGAGCCTTCGGGATCTGCTCGTCGAAGTATGCCTGTTGAGCCGAATTGGTTTCTGCCGCGCATTTGGGACAGTCGCCAACGGGCGGCGCTGGGGGAGGGGATCCCGTCTCCGCGCTCCTTTTCTTCTCGCTTAGCGCAGCGTCCCGTTCCTTCACGGCGGTCCTGAGGAGGTCGAGAGCTTCGTCACGTTAGGCTAGCACCGATGCTAGCTCCTTTTGCATTTTAAAATGGTCTGCGTCTGATCCAGATAAGCCGGGCCTCTCACAGGATCTTTAAAGATGCCTCGGCTGTCGAGTATACCTCTCGAAGGTCGAGGTCGACCTTTTGGGAGAGGTACTTGAGCTTTTTAAGGTGTTTCTTGGTTTGCAGTGTGTCGCTATCCTTAAGCAATCTTCTGCAAGAATTTCGTAGACGTCTTCGAAGGCTTGTCGGGCCTTCTCGTCTGTGCCGGGAGCGCAGTCTCTAACTCGGGGGATAAGAGGAAATGGGGTCTCTGCTTCCCGTTTGCGGGTGTTCGACGTAGTCATGGTCCGTTGCTGGGTCGGTGACCGTGTCTTCGGATGCCAGGGCGTGGGCGGGCGATGTAGGATTTTTATATGGAGAATCATCCTGGGGACTTTTCACAGGAAAAACGTTTCTTTTAGTTATTTTTCTATACGGGAGGTTTAAAAACGCTAATGCTCTATCGCTACTGGCAATTAGCAGCGTCTAGTGTGGGACTTTCACCCACTAAAAACCTCAATTTTTGCTACCCCCAGAATTTGGGAATGTGTGGCACTACTTTAAGACCGTGAGAGGACAGCGTCGTGCTCTATCGGCTCTCATAGATTTCGTCGTGCCCTCAGCTCAAAACCCGTTACACGAAGGGCTGAGTTATCATAGCCCCTTGCGGAACACCGTTATCTCGGCCACCCGATGACGCCTCCGTAGTCGCGTCTTGTCACGCGCAATAGCGTCTAAGAAATATACGCATGCCGCCTATGCGGCAGCCTCCTTCATCATGTGACCGACAATGTTGCGTGTCGATCTCCCTGCATAGCAATACGTCTTCTGCAAACCTGGGCCAGGGCGGGGCAGGACGAGACCGTGTGGTCAATATCGTCCGGCTGTCCAACGTGCAGAGTGTGCGCGTGCGTACCTGCGACTTCCCAATTCGCACCATATAAATTTGGACTTAGCCGTGGCCCGTGAGGACTTGGACCGAGAAGTACGTAAGTGGCCCCCGACCCGGCCTGTCCTAGCAAAGTTAGAGGTCCGGTAGAAGCGACCGGGTCCAGTTGACCCGAGGCATTTCTAAGCCGGGCGTCCTATTCGTGAGCCTATGCGGTAAGCGTTGCCGCTCGGGCTTGCGTAAAGTCAATCGCACCATCTGTTTTACGCTCGCTTTTCCGGGCCAGATGATCTTAGGGGAGCTGGCGAGCCAGGACGAAGGCTCTGTGCTCACCGTGCTGTACGCCCCAAAGGGCCTTGCGGCGCTGTGATGCACGGAGAACGCATCTATTGCGAGCAGTGCATGAGGCTAGTTCGGCCCACGCCGGCGCCGCGCCAAGGACTCCGCGACAGGGACTAGCAGCCGGCGGCGACTGTTTGTAGCTATCCCTTCCGAGAAAGAATCCTGGCCAGATTCCGGCCCCCTAGGTAAACTGCTTCCATCTTTTGCTGTATTAAAAGCTTTCTTCACATCGAGTAAGATGAGAAGAACGAATTACTGGGTCTTAAGAAAGTGTTTAGTCTCATAGTCCGCATTTCGCGGGATCCGGCGGAACGCGTTCATTGTTGACCGGCCTCGTCGGAAGCCATACTGGCCACCTAATAGAGTCTGAAGGTCCTTGATATTTGCATTTAGGCGCACTGTTATTACATTTTCAAACAGCTTGCCTAGTGCATCCAGTAAACAAATACGTCTATAGGACGTAGAGCCTGCTTCCATTGCGCGAGGTACATTCTGTTTTCCAACAGTCGAGTGGCCATGCCCGCCAACTCCTCCGCCTGCTGCTTTGTCGAAGGCAAATGACTCTGGGCCGCACGCCATCAAGGCCGGGTGCCTTTCCGGGCGCAAACCTTTCAACTGCGCGTAAGATTTTTGACAAAGTTCACCCATCTCCACCCGGTAAGGTAGGCCCCAGGGGTCAGCCTCGACTGCCGCCACAAGTTCCCGCTACGCTGTCGCCTTTGCTTAAGCGATGACCAAAAAAATGAAAAACACGAGGAGCAACTACTTGAGGCGCCCCCTTCTCCGTGGCTCCCGGGGAACACACCCGTCTGGATTAGTAGTAGACTCGTCCCCCTCCCTGACTGTTTGATGCAATGCGCAAGCAATCCCCAGCCAGGTCGGGAGAACAAGGACACGACTGGTTTTTAGTGTGTTAGAGCCCCACACTACTGGCTTTTTCTTGTTGGGAGCTTCTTCGCAGTAGTGATCATGTTTGCAACCGCATTCTCTAGTCAAACCTCTAGAAAAAAAATGTCTTTAACAACTAACACATGCATTTATTAAGCACCTTCTTGGTCTGACTAAAA
>QVRM01004764.1:0-77500 GCA_003439945.1 Dermanyssus gallinae
TTTTCACACAAAATTTGATACAGGTTCTTTGATCCATTTTTTTGAATAGGTAAAAATCGAAGACGATCCAAAACACGTGCAAGCAAAGCAGCTGTCAACAATTAAGTGAACATTCAAAATGGCCGAGCTTGTCGGCATAAGTGAGAGACATGAGTACCAACATAACGCCACAAAAAATCGAAATTCGCATATACGTAACCCGCGAAAATTCAAAAGTCGCGATACTTTTTGAACACACCTCGTATAACGAGTCAGACGACAAATTTAGTACTAGTGAGGCATCCTACGAACAACAATCATGTTGAGGACTAGTTCAGAAAAGGCTTAGCGTTACAGTGGTAGCCCAAATAGTTGTCAATTCTGCACCAGTTAAAATGCGACAAAGCCTAAGAGCACAAAGAAAACGTCAAATAAAATAACAAACAAATAGGTATTACGGTACGGAACCAATTGCCAACTATTTCTCGTAAACAGCAATAGATGATGAATCGCTCGTTTGTGTTCGGCGTGAAATATGTGGAGTTCCCCGCATAGACCGCGGTTTCATTTTGATACGCAGATCTACTTCTTTACTCCTCTGCTTGTACAATTTGCTATCGCCTCTTAAAGAGTTTTCCGACTGGCCTGGGTAATGTATCATATCATAAATAGTGAAAACATGGTTATGGGGTAATTTTGCTACAACGATTAGAATACTGGCATACCATTAGTGTCGCGGGTTTTATTGCCAGTTTCTGCATACGGCCAGTTTGAGTCTCGTGAAATCTGCCAGGCAAGTTGCTTGGTTGCTAACTAATAAGGTAGAAGTGACTGATTTAGACGATGGTATTCGTTTTAGCGCGTTAAGTGTTGCTGTTTTCTAAAACTAAAAATGATTGGTCAAAAAAGCTAAACTTGAAAAGACTCTATATATGAGTTCGGGAGAGGTGCCAAAAATGCTGAGACCCGTCACAACATGCCTGTCACTTTTGAAGGAAACTCTCCAAATAAAACGCTCCTTATATGGTTCCATAAGTTTCATAAAAAATACTTCAACATGGGTAGATGAACTTCGGCCTATACGACTATCAGTTATAGATAAGGGCAAAACATAATACACAAAATTGTAATATGAATATTTAAATTGATGAATAAGTAATCTGATTACAAGAAGAAGGCGTAGCCAAAAAAAATAGGCGTTATATACATAAAACCACATCAGCAATTATATGGCTACCACTTTAGAATTATAGGAACAACGTATAGTTAGTTAGTCAATCAGCCAAGTCAAGACAACGCCTAGCAAGCTTAGCTAATAGCTTTTTAAATTGATTCCTCAAAGGCTTGTAATGCTAGAACGTACACGGCTTACAAATAGGCATTTCGCGACCCCGCTATTACAAGGCTTCTGGGATAAAACATATATTATATATAGGTACTTTAGAAGGACGTGACCAAGTAGTTAGGGTGTACAAGCTCATTTTGCCGCAGAATCAATACTCAACCAATGTGTATGCTTGCAAAACGCAAATTATGTGGGAGTTACTGGTAGAATGTTTGATGCGCCCTGCAGTTGAAACCTGTGAAAACAAGTCAAGTAATTAGCATATACCATTAAGAAAGCAACTCAAGTACATGCATAGTTTATTACCAGGAAAACTGCATTTTGTCAAGACTTTTTTGATGTGACGAAGGAGCTCCGACTCTTTCGCTAGAAATCAAGCAGCCACATTATGCCTAATTTGTAATATTTGTTTATGTTCTTTTTTGTAGCAGTTGATGGTACTGGTTAGTTAAAACTGCAAACGGTTTTGGGGATTTCCTAGTAGTACCAGATCATCGACGGTAAAGCTAATTTGCAGTTTTGGCGACTTACACGATGAATGAGAAGAAAGAGTCGGCCGAAAATCTTATACCTTTGATGCCGTTTCTGCACCAGGCGTCACTGCGGTGACTCCGTCGGGGCCAAGGACGTTAGCACTGTGGTGAGGGTGACGGGGAGTTAGCCGCAATGCTATTTGTCGTCCACTTTTATGTCAACATTTGACGTCATACAACTAAAATTGAAAACGCATCAGCCATGGTACGCACTTTATATAAGTATTAAACGAGACTTAGCGAACCATGACTGAGTTCTAAGCACATTGTGCTGGAAACTATTGGAAACGCTGGACAAGACGATACGCGTATGTTCATACAGCAAATAAAAAACCACCAGTACAACCGGGTATAGCGTAGCGCTTGGAGCACAATTGTGTGTGTCTGTATAACGGCTGCTCTCCGGCTTTTCTTCTTGTATTTGTTGGTTCTATTCGACAATGCTGGTGTTCTCCCTCAGCTCTTTCTCCGCTCGCACCTTTTTCCGTCTCTCGCGCTTAGCGTTTCTTTCGGGTTCGATTACAAATTTGCAGTTCCCTGGAGAGCAATTTCGCGTCGGCGTGCCATCATCCACCACCACCACCACTATGATTTCTGTGTGATGTGTTTCGAAAATTGCCGAGCCGCCCTCCGAGCGAGAACTGATGATTCTGCTCGCAAGTCGTTGTTGTCGTTGCCATAGGGCCAGCGCCTGGCTGATGGGGGATGGGCTATTGATTTGGTATGCTCCCAAATGCCTGACGGCCGACGCAGGGCAAGGGCAGGCTGGCAGGAACTGAAGACTCAAGCTTTCCGTGCCGATTCCAATATAGCCATCAAAAATCTTCATTATCGCATTGAGAAGAGACCTGTGTAATGTGAGTGTCCACACACTTGGCTTGATTCGGATTCCTTCGAAACGGATCAGCTTCATACGTAAGAACATAACTGGGCCAGCTGAGGGGCGAAGCGATGGGCCCTTCACATTGCCAGAGGGTAGAATCTGCCAACAACGCTATTTCGGTATACATTGGGAATAATAATGATAGGTTTGGTTGGTCGTGTTGCAATGCTATTGACCCACTTTGCAGTAACCAGCCAGTCGAAGAAAAACGAACAATATTGTAACGTTGGTGTGTTACGCTAAGTCAGCTTGGGGATGCAGACTCAGCCGGACGGGTACTGCAGCCCGAGGGACTCAGGAACGATGAATGACGACGGACACGCAGCATATGGTCTAATGCAAAGCACAGCCGAGCAACGGATCGCTATTAAGCCATGCTGCTCGGTCTATTTATTGGTTCACGAGGCACCGCGGCGTGCTGACACTCCAAAGGGTGTCAGAACCCGCTCTCAAATCGGTCGAATGTTACAGCAGTTTGTGTTTGTTTCGTATAGGAATACAGGTTAAGTGGCTGTTTGACTTGGACTGCCGATCATAGGTCGACCCTCTCCCGATGTCGGCCGATGATCGTTTGGACGGCGGAGGACATTGGGGTTTCGGCGCGAAAGGCTGTGGCTGTTCTCTGCCGGCTGGCTAAGACGTGTCTTGTTCGGTTGAGACATGTATCGGTTGGTAAGCGTTGTGTACGTAGGGATTCTGGTGCGGGCGCTGTATCCGTTGGACGTCGTCGGTTAGGACTTATTTGAATTGCGCTATGATGCGTACACAGTAACTTCGTAACAATATGTTTCTTGTTGGCATACAATGTCACATTGTTCTGTGGCATTGGATGCCATCACATGCAGTTTCGACTACATTCCACACTTTGTCCAAACGCTGTTTTTCTCAGACTTTAGCGGCGTTGATTTTTGCCTTCGTCCCGCCCCCTCCGATAGCCTTCTTTTCACCACCACAGTTTTAGTCTTTTTCGTTGTGGTCTTCAGTGAGGCTTCGATGAAGCAATAGGCACTTCAGTTTTGTGCTCATGCGGTCGTTACCGTACGGTCCAACTGCGCTGCTAGCTGGTGATTGATCTTTTGAAGTGGCATAGACCCCATGCAAACGAAAGAACTCACTAGAGCGTGTTGCGGACATTCAGTTGAGTAGGTTGTCAAGCGTCGTGTTAGTTATTGTTGTTGTTGCTGCTGCCGCTACTGCTCCTGTTGGGGATTGTCGAGCGATTATAAACACATACAGACAACCATACAGAAACACACACATACACGAACGTTCGTACGCACCGTGCCACTTATAGCCACCAGTATGAGCGTATAGGCTCATGGCAAGGAGAACAGGGCTGGCAAAAAGTTATAGCCGAAGCGCCCCGGCGTGTGTGCACCGCCCCTGGGCGCAGCTCTTCGCCGCTTCTTTTTCTGCGTCTGCGCCTCTGGTGAGCCCACACGGGAGGCGGGAAACGCTCTCGTGTGCATCGTCCTTTAGGGAGTCGTTTGTTACTGTCGTTGGTTCGTTCAAACGTCTCAATATTTGCTCGGCAACCCGTCGAGGTGTTTGGCTGAAACAGCGGCAGCAACAGGGGCCGTCGCCGCCGCCACCACGTCCATGGCCCGTACCTCCTCGACGGTGCGGCCCCGGTTCGTTGGCTCGAGGTTACACCATCTCCGGGAGGAGATCGCCAGGCCGCTACGCTAGTTCAATGTTCAATGTTGGCCGCGAGCGGTTGGTCTCTCGCGCCTTACAACCCTACGACGCATTGGGTGGTGCCGATGAGCTCGACGGAGGAGCGAGCGCCTCATCTCAGCGTTGCCATCATCATCGTCGTCGTCGTCCCAATCAACACCGATCAACGCTTCCTACTGTGCACATCCACACGCCCATCCATGTACGTTGACGGAAAAGCATGCTGGCCGGCCAAAAACATGATCTGTCGAATTCTATGCAGCTCGCCCGTCCGCCGCCAATGGGTTGTTTCGTCCGTTCGGGTAGCACAGTAGTATTTGTGCCCGCGGCATAAGTAGTATATACTCGAGTGTTCTAAGCGCGTCGTGATCATGTTCGTAGTGTAGGCAGTACTACAGTGTATCAGTTGGACAAAGATGTTGTGATACCAGTGACGAGATTAGTGATAAAGTTGGGGCCAATAACCGACAAACGCTTGAATAAATAAAATCGCCAGAATTCACAGACGATAGCGTCCTCCGCGTAAAGGTGTTTCGTGTATTGTTTGTTCGTTTGCCTATTCGTTTGCCAGCACTGTGCCAACACACTCTCTCTACGGTTTTTGCCGCAGGCCCGTACATGCACGGCACTATTGTTTTGCCGTTTATGCTCGTAAGGATAAGAAGTTCGCTCTCTAATCGAGATTCCTAGAACATATCAGAAGACAGAAAAACTGCCTTTCAAATGTCCCCAACAGTCTACCAACTTACCTCTGGCCTGATATAAGCCGCACTTTGACCTGCTTGTATTACCATCTCCTTAAAATTAGTAATAACATTTCGACCCAACTCTCACACTATGTTATTATCCCTCTACTATTATTACACACTTACCTCTTCTATAGCGGATATCGGGACCGGGAGCAAGTAGTACGTTTTAATTTAAATTAAATAACTACTTTGATTGCTCTGTGTATCACACAATAAAATCTCCTTTTACCCATCTCCTGTACATTTTTTACAGTATCAATTTAGGTGTTTTTTGACTCCCCTCCCGTCGAAAGAACTAAACAAAGCAGCTGGATAACCCCTTTGCAAGAAAAGCGATTAGCAACCCTGATCGATACAGCCCCCACCTTGGCTGATAAAGCCAGGCTTCGAGCCGTAAGTAGTCAAGGGGCTGGAGCTTGGTTACATGCCCTACCTTGTCCGCGAATAGGGACTCTTTTGGATGACGAGACGACGCGCATTAGCACAGGACTGCGGCTTGGTGCTGACTTAGTCGTTCCTCACCGATGTCGTTGTGGTTATTTAGTAGACGCGTTGGCCCATCATGGCTTGTCATGCGCCTTAAGCGCAGGCCGAAGAGCACGCCACTCGGCTTTAAATGACACTTTCAGTCGAGCACTGAGGTCTGCCGGCTTCCCGTGCAAACTAGAACCCCCGGGTCTATCCAGAGACGATGGAAAAAGGCCTGACGGCCTTACCCTAACCCCCTTTGAGCGTGGCCGCATGCTTGTTTGGGACGCAACTGTAACCGACTCATTAGCCCCTAAATACTCTGACGTTGGTTATCCGCACCAATTTTATCCGTTGGCGTTTGAAACAATGGGAGGACCAGGCCCGCTTACACTGAATTTGATTCAGCGCGTAGGCAGATGCCTTAACCTTTCCACGGGAGACTCGAGGGCATCGGAATTTTTGCGTCAGAGGCTGTCACTCGACATCCAACGAGGAAACGCAGCATCTGTTCGGGGCACATTGTTGAACTGGGCTAATCCTGGGTTAGAGAACCCGTGAGTACACGTTCATGCGGAGACAATTGTAACACTCCAAAGTGCTAACATAGCTGAATAAAAGTGGATAGATGAATAGGTCAATCCCTAAAATTTAGGTGTTGATGTGTGTGGGGGCGTCCACCAATTTCGGTAAAAGCTCCACAAAAGCCTGTTGCAATCCAGCGATTTTTTATTGGTCAAACGGAGTTATTTTTCTCGTCAACAGCTAATTACGTCGATAAACGTTCGATGTTTACATAGACCTTCATTTTTGTGCTGTATTCAGCTACACAGTCGGTTCGTCTGTCCGGTTGCCTTAAGACCATATAATAGTCGTCTGGCGATACTAATTTGGTGGTCATTGCCACACAAACCGAGCAGGAACGAAAAAGCACATCGAATTCAGGTCGACTGGGGCGACGCGTTACGCTTCTACCCTGCCTAGGTCACCCTGTATTGAATGTATTCCTTGAATCCCTAGATCTCGTCGATTAAAACCCAATCGCCCAAAGCAACACATCTCTAATATCTGTAATGCTTAAGCTAAACAGGACATAACTGCATTTATTACCATTATTATACGTTGTCGTGCGGCAGATCGGCCAGTACTTGTATTGGCCCAGTAAATGCACCATTAGACTTAAAAAAGTGAATGAGTTTGCTATAATCGTGGTAAGTAGGCCCATATTATATGCATCGCTTTGAAGTATGTATATACTGGCTTGTATGATTGATCAGAATAAGGAACGTCACGCATCTTACATGTAGATACTTCCTTTAATGGATCCTTTTCCTGAAATAAACTCGACTGCCTCCGTTGCGCTCGAATAAACGTCGCACAGCGACATAAGAGTAGATTGGGGGTTATTTTCGTTCGCTCTATATATCGGGGCGATTGCACACGGCGGTAGATTGCCCAATTTAATAGGTCAGCTCAATAATCTGTGCCTGACAATATTATGCAGTGATCAGCAGCACTGATTCGTATCCGCTTCGGCTCGGCACACCTCACCCAATGTCGCGGGCCTATACCACCGATTGCGATGGGCCTCTCTTTGAGCAAGAGTCGAGGAGTGAGAGAGAAGGCTATCCAGGCTCGTAGAGTCGACCGAGGAGCAATCGCAAAGCTATTTTTGTAGCTAGTCTTGGAAGGTTCCCTCACTGTGGGAGAGCACAGCGAGAGCACCACACGCCAGAAAGCATAGCTTACTTTGCCGCAGATAAAAAAGGCCAATACCTCGACGTAGACACAATCAACGGACGACAGGCGGACGTTAGTGACACGTATAAGCTCGTATAAAACACGTAGGCCATCAAATCTGGTTACCTCATTCGAATAATAACTATATCATCATCGCGGCAGGTTATCCGTCCAGTGAGGCAATGATTAAGCTGCGCAACACCAACTTGAATCGCTGTTAGCTTCGCCCAGTACTCAATCGGGGAATTGAAATCCTGGCCCACAGCGGTACTTTCATTCCGAGGTACATGCCGGCACATAACGAAACTGAGATACGAATTACGCCTCCTACAGTTAGCCTCGTGGCCAACACACCAGCAGCGAGAGTACGAAGACCGTAATGAGGTTCTCTTATGTACTCTTTATAACACACATGACTGGCCCGATTACTAGCCTGTCAATATTCGACATCGTTGCATATAGCAACACCTTAAATTCAAGCGCGCATCAAGTCTCGACGAAATTTTACAGGGTTTCAAAAAGTCGTTCGTCAGAGGTACGATCATATGCTATCATTGGTGAATATCAGGTCAAATCAGTGCGCATGTTCTGTCGGATTGTTGCGATTAGATAGGTGTTTGGAAAGTAAAGCTAACATTGCAACCTGCAAGGAGACTGAGTGATGCAGAATAGCCTTACTTGTGTGCTAGCAACGCAGCCAAGGTGTGTCACCTGCACCTAGGGTATAAGCATGCAGTACTAAAGTTTGCTCTGTTCACGTGTTAGTATTAACAAGTATAGGTGTTGTACGCAAACTCGTTTTCGCTCGACTATTCAGCTGTCTGAATGAGGCTTCGAGTAAAATGTGCCTCGGCGCTTTTTCTTTTTGTGCGGGGGCCAGTGTAATTAACCGAACAAACTAGAACGAGCTTTACTTGCTTACTGTTGCACACCCATGTACCATAGCAGTCGGTAACTGCTTACGAACTATTATTAGTTTTGTAGTGTATTGATGCGTTTTGCTCGGCGGATCATCGCGCGAGCCTAATATTTTTCTCGCTATAGTTCAAGTGAGTCACATTGGTGGACGAGTGACGTTGAGAAGTACTTCTGCTGTGATGTCATACAGGCCTTACTGCCCAATCCCTTGCTCTAGTCAGGGATTCTGATCCCTAAACACTGGGCGATTCTAAACCGACGACGGTGAGGATGCACGAGGTATATAGAGTAGCGACGTCGTTTGTGGCGTCCTTGGCTGGTGGATGATATGATATAGTCTTTTTCGGAAGCATACCTGCGGTACCCCAGCGCATGTGTACTCCTCTCTCTTAGAAAACGATGTTCCAGACGAGTCATTTTGGCCTTCCCAATCTCGATATGTCCTGTCATCGTCACGGTCAATCGTCTTCATTTAGGCTGCCCACCGGCTGCTGAAACAATCCGACTAAGGCTGAAGATGCCGCGTACAGTACCTTACGAATGTTTTAGTTCGGAGTGGGATGCTAAAGTCGAACAGGAGACGGGAGGTCGGTGGTTTGGACGTTTTCAATGACTTGCACCTTTGGCCTGGTCCTGCATGTGACAATCGCCACGTATACACCAGGTACATAGTGCATGGTTATCACTACCTGGTATGTTCAAACGCAACCTTTCACGAGGAGTACGAGTTGTGCACCTGCCGGTTCTGCCTGCAGAGGTGTGCCAAGTACCATGCAGTGGAATGCACAGCGCTGGAGCCAAAAATCGTTGCACTACTTCTCTCATCGGAAGCGTGAAGAAGATAGAGCTTTATGAAGAAACATTTTGGAATGTATATTATACTTAATTTGAGTGAAATAAACATAATTGTATTTAGGCTGTTAGGCCTGAAACGGCCGAAAGCCTCGGCTGAAGTAATCACTGATGGCGTCGTGTCGAGTTTGTGCCAGACTTGCCAAATTGGCTCAGCTCAGCTTGTACCTGATACCTGCACAGTCCACTCATTACGCAAAATTGTCGTTCGAAATCTCTCAGTTCCGACAAGTTCTAACGGAAATTAGTCTGGCTATGCATCCGCACATTGAAGGCCAGCTTTTAGAACTTAACTTGACCAGCCCGACCTATAGCGTCTAACACTGCGATTAAGTATTTTTGCCAAGGCAGAAGTTGAGCACGCTTTCAAAGGTTCGCCAAAATCTAACATCCAGCTTGATTGTTTCCGATGGAAGCGAGAAAGCAGGCGCGGCTCGTAAAGCATATAGTACTTTATGTACCCCTAACGAAGACCACGGAAGAACGTAGGCTTTGTGCTTGCTCAGGTGGCTCAACCGCGAATAGACTCAAGGGATTTATTTGTTCTTCTGTTCGGACACTGAGCCATCGCAATCGGGAATACAGTAGTGATTAGGCATTCCAGCTCACATGTTTCTTTGATAAGGATTCCATGCAGTTATTTGTTAAAGCACCTGATAAGCTCCACTGTCTCGAGCTTTTCATACCTCTTCGTGGATGAGACGCCTCAGGATTGCTGTCGAGCAAGCGGAGTACCGTCAACTGAATTGGAAATTGAGACTGCTGCATCTGGTTGCAGATACGCCTAAATAGAGCTAGAGAAGAAAACGTTGGAGATCCTATACTTAATTTTTTTACGGGTACAATTAGCGCTAAGTATACATTAAATACATGGATGCACTACACGGGGGCCCCAAGACATCCGTATTATGCGTAGTGTCGAACTCGCCATTCATGACATCAGAACTGCAGATTATTTTCGCCACATCGTTCCGCTACAAGAAATATTTATTCTTTTAAATATGTCGAAAGTAACGCATACTGTGCGAACGCTTATATATATATATATATATATATATATATATATATATATATAGTATGCACAAAATACGAGACATTGTAATTTTGTGTGCGTTTCTCGCACGAATAGAAAATTGCTAACCCCATAAGCGGGACCTACACGCGGGAGCAATGTATCTGACATCGGGTTACCGCGAGAACCCTTCTGTAGGCTCAAGCGTAAGGACTGTTATCGATCGCTGAGATGTGTGGTTAGTCTGCAGTAGGTGAAAGCTCCTGACCGTTGTCTGGATTCAAGACCAGACATACGAGCGGCCGTTCACGCTTTTTGGCAGTACGTGAGCACATACAGTCGGGACGCAAAAAACACAGCGCTGTGTACATTTATACATAGAAGATAATTTATTAAAACTACCACATCATCGGCAATACAATTATCTTAGATAGGAAATTGGACTACATACTCCACTCGTTCGGCTACGAACCATCGGGCGGCTTATTGCCCGGCCCCGCGTTATCTTTGTTGTGACTTATATGTGTTGTTGTTGTTATTGTTGTTTACGCGTTTGGTGGAAGTTGTTGTTGTTGTTATTGGTGTTGTTTTGTTGCGTTATTGTTGTTGTTTGCTTTCGGTTTGACAGTCGTAGACACGCGTCTTGTTCTGCTTTCGTTCTCGTGTTCGTGCTTAGAAACGTAAGTTCACGTCATGCGTTCACGTAGCTGATCTGTGTCACGACCGACTTGCCGATCATTATTCCTATCACTTACTAATTCTAGTTCTACTAGTTATACTACTACTACTACTATTAAGACTACCACTCTCTCAGATAAGCCAACCAGCACCAACCATCGGCACAAGCGGTGTGTCAATTCTTCTTTTTCGTCTTCTTCGTCGTCTTGTTCAGCATCGGCATCGGCAGCGTAGGTCGCAATGGTGGCCGCGTTGCGTCACGTATTTGGCATCATCGTTTGTACATAGAGACGACGTACAGGACAGAATAATCATTACAACAATCATACTCACGCTCATCACCATCCATGGTATCCGTATCTATCTATGACATGGACGGTAGCCTCCTATCGCAAGTGGGCTATTTACAACGGCTGCTGCGGCGCTTCTACCACTGCCGCCGCCATCATCATCATCATCATCCTGTATATTGTGTACTACGTCATCCTGTTGTCACCGTAGTCAGCCACTGAATCATTCAATGATGAATGATCAATTAATCATTCAGCGATTAATTAATCAAGCATTCAGCGATCCATCAATCCAATCACTCAATGAGTGACGTACATACAGCTTCTCATCTCAGCTTCTCTCGCCGTCGTCCCCGCTGCTGTGTGACACCGGACGACGCATTCTTCCGTCGCCGAAGAGGGTCGCACGTCGTTCAGCGTGAGTTATTCACTGATACCATTTTCATAAGTTCCACTACAACCTTACCACCTTTAGTACTAGGCCTACCTCTCTTGTACCTCTCCTACTATTACTACTACTACTACGGTTACGTACTACGACGACTACGACCACCACTACTGCTACCACTACACAGTGCGATTACGATTCGATAACGACCACTAACTAATTCCTTAACTACCTTCCTTCTTCCCGGCGATCTTCTCTAGTGTTCCTTCATGGCATGGTTTGTGGCTTGCGCCACCAAGCGATGGGCCCGGTGGGGCACCGCTGCTGAGGGTAGAACCCCCAGGAGGGAGCTAAGAGGAAGAGAGGGGCAGGGAGAGCGAGACAACACCGCGTTGTTGACACCGAGGAGCCCGTCGAAACCGTCGGTAGCAGCGGCGGTGCCGGCCTTGACGGTCCAACCGAACAAGCTGTTTGCCGGGCGCCCAGATCGACGCCCCCGCAAGCGGCGGCGGCGGCGACAACTTCGCTTTTGTCGGTTTCCCCCGTCACGCCCGCTGCCGCAACTTGAAGACATTATTCACAACATGTTGACACTGTCTTGCTGCCCGTCATCGTCGTCGTCGTCGTCATCACCACGTTGCCATTGCGCGTACAGTTTCGCTTGGATTCAGCGGCGTTCTTTCGCGTTGGCCCGCATACACACCATGTATCTATATCTACATAAATCTATATATGCTTATACACGTTAACAGATGGGATCACAGGTACACACACACACACACACCTGCCAGTAATACAACATCTAGACGTCGGCTTTGCGTAGACGCGAACCTGGCATCCACCGGAAATTATCATAAGGGCAGCTCACAGACAACATTTAGGTGATGCCTAAGAATAAGAATATAATAATAGTAGTAGTAAACATAATAACAACAATCATGACAACGATAAAAATAGCGTTGGCTAGTTTGATGACTTAACCTTGACATGCACGTCGTACTGAAAGATCTCTTGTTGTATGCGTATGCAGTGCAGTGTTGTATTGATTTCTATACGTTGTTAAGCTCGATTAGATGTGGTGGGGCTATGTTTTCACGCGAGGTTGGCACCCAAACTCGCGTACTTAAGGTACTGCCGAGCACATATGGCACGCAAATACACTTCGAGTCATGGCTAGGCTCACACGTAGCGACTAAATACTCGTGAACGCCCTGACTTCGTTGTTGTTGACATCGCGGCCACAAGAGCCTAACAACACAACAGTGCTTGTTCCGAAACGTGTTCGGAATTATTGTAGTTCATTCAAGCTCATTTCCTTATTTCCTCTTCGCCCCAACCCCGCCCTCCTCATACTTAACGCATCTCCTCGTAGTAGTGGTAGCCAGTCGATACAGAAGTAGTGGTTCTAGTAGTAAACAGCACAATACGAATATCACCTGCGGCAGCTGATAGTAAAATATACGTTCGTATGCCATGACTCTCATATCGCTCTCCTCTCTCTCTCTCTCTCTCTGTGTTTCTCTCTACCTATGTTTCTCTCCTTGTCTTTGCATCTCTTCTTTATGTCTATTTCTCCTTTTCCTTAAACGACTGTTCGGACTGGATCATCATCATCATTCAGGAACTGATCATTGGTCACGTCGTCGAACACGGCCGGCGTACGAGTATGAAACGAACGATCACGGTCACAGTCCTCTGTCCGCTCTCCCAGCTCATCCCTCATCTCGTTCGGACGAGATGGACGGATGATGAGCATCGTTGTCCTTTCGTGGCAGCCAGCCGTTCGTCGGAATTCGTTCGGAAGTTTACCAGGACGTTAAAGTTCTTCTACAGTCCTCTACAGGACCTTTTCCTGGTACGCTTCCCCTTAGACCCCCTGTGTGGATCTGGAACAGCAGTCTCGGCCGGCCCCTCTACCTCACGGCCCCCCCTGCCACTATTCCACTTCAGTGCGACGGACGGCGAGACAGATTCGGCTCGGGACGACCGTCGGACCACAGTCAAATGCCGAGGGCCTGTAAGCCGTCGGCGATGTCGGTTCTCGGCGGCGGCGCCGACGACGACGCCGAGGACGACGCAGAGCTGCCGCCTCCGCCGGCGGCTGTTCCTGTCGTCGTCGTCGCCGCCTGAGGAAGTGGCGGGGGCGGCGGTGGCGCTAGCAGAAGATGCTGGTAGGGGCCATGCGGGTGAGAGTGCGGATGGTGGTGGTGGTGGTGGTGATGTGACAGGTGAGGATGCTCTACAATGGCCGAGATCTGATGCGGATGCGAGCCGACCGGGGCCGCCGGAAGAACCGCCGGCTGGCTCGACTGTAGGCCCGCTGAACTCAGCGAGGTTGGCGAGGCCGTTGACGGCGGCGCTAGAGGGGGTGGCGGCGGAGCCAGGGCTGGTGGCTGGTGTCCGGCGACGCCGCCATGTGGGCCGGGCGGCGTCTGATGGCCGTGCGTGGCCGACGACAACTGCGGGCTGCCGCCATGAGACGAGAGTAGACCGCCACCTCCACCGTGACCACCGGTGCCCCCAATACTGCTCAACGAGCCCAGCGGAGAAGCCCCTCCAGCCTGCTGCTGTTGTTGTTGCTGCTGCTGTTGCTGTTGTTGCTGCTGCTGCTGTTGCTGCTGTTGTTGCTGCTGCTGTTGTTGCTGCTGCTGCTGTTGTTGTTGTTGTTGCTGCTGTTGTTGTTGCTGATGCTGATGGCTGGAGTTGAGGTGTTGATGAAGTGAGTGATGATGATGGTGCTGCTGTTGCTGCTGCTGCAGAACGTGTCCGATAGGCAAATGCTGAGACGACCCGCCGCCCAACTGCAGGTGGTAGTCGTCGGAGTTGATCTGCTGGATGCTACCCGGATCGAGCGGCACCGGCTCGGTGAGGTTGACATTGACTAGAGAGTGCGAAAGAGGTCCACCACCACCACCACCCCCTGGTGAAGGACCTCCGGCGTGTGGATGTAGGTGTAGATGTCCGTGTGCATGCGGATGCGGATGTAGATGTGGGTGCGACTGTGACGCCGGCGAGCCGGGGGGGGGCACGGCCGATACCGGTACCCCCAAAGCAGCGGCCGCTGCCGCCGCCGCTGCTGCTGCTGCTGCTGCCGCGGCCGCTCCTCCTCCTCCTCCTGCCCCTGAACAGGACAGGCCGTCGAGCGAAGGACGCAGGCCTACGGGCCCGAGCTCGTCGTAGCGAGGCGGTTCGGGCGATGGCGTCAGCGGCGAGCCGAGGCCGTCGCGGACGAGGCCACTCGAGTCATCCGCCGATCCGTCCCCCTTCCGCTTCTTGAGCTGCTTTCGGTCTTTGGCGCGGCGGTTCTGAAACCAGATCTTCACCTGCCGCTCGGACAGGTTCAGCGCGGTGGCGAGTTCGGCCTTGCGCCGAATCGTGATGTACTTCGAGTAGCAGAACTCCTTCTCGAGCTCGAGCCGCTGGTGGTCTGTGTAGACGACGCGGTACTTGTCTTTGGTGCGCGTTTTACCTGAAAGCGTGAAGAATCAGATTAAACTACCATCTCAACGCTAGAAGGTAACAGGTTAGACCGGCTCGGCAGCTGGCAGCAGGCCAGCTCAGCTCTCAGAGGGAGGCGAGCGGCGGCGCCAGGCGGCCGGTGGGTGAGACATTGATACGTAACAGACAAAGGGATCAGCGATGGAGAGAGGCAGCTGATATTAGACAGCTGACGACTGACGCTGTAATAAACGGCGCGCGCATACCTCGATGCACCTACCAATCTAGGATGATACATCTGCTCACTGCAATCGCTACCACAACAACAACAACAACAACAACAACAATGACAACGACAATGAAATAACTACCAGCAGCAACATGAACTTCTGCCGTGCTGATACATACATACATTCATATGTATTCGTACATACATAGATGGATATACATATAGAAACAAACAAACAAACACCCAAGCACACCGTGCACATCACCCCTTTCGATGATCATCACACACTGATTATGATACCGATACCGTTTCGAATCGAGCAGCCAGTTATGCAGTCGATCCGAGGATCGAGTAGGAGGCGTTCGCCACTCAACGCCCCGCCGCCAAAGGATCCACAAACAAATTAGTTAGGCTCTGATTGGAGGCGGCGACAGTCGAGCAGGCGGTGTGAGTGATCAAGAAAGGCGACAACTCAGACGACACTGGTAATGGTCTCGTGCCGGCTTTCATCAAACGGCAAGAACAACAACAACAACACCAAGAACAACAACAACAATACTAACACTATCGCCAACAACACTCACAACAACACTATAGCCCGCAACAACTCCAACAAGATACGTCGCTGGTCGACCCCCGATCGTAGCCATCCCGCCGTTTAAGGTTCATCCCGTTTCGCCATTCGAGAGGGGGGGGGGGGAGGACGACGTTCCCGTCGATGTAGTCCTTCTGCATGTCCCCCCACCTTTTGTGTCTCCGCCGGCTCCGCCGCTTTGATGCCGTTGCTGCATGTTCATATCTTATTTGTCTATCGTCATCGCTCGAACAACAACAACAGCTCGAAATGAATGCGACGGCGCGAAGGATATCGATACGGGGAGAGGTCGGTAACTGATCGGTCTCTTCTTCATCAGGCAGCCCCGCAGACTTGAGAGAGCAGACAAACCGTTTAGCGGGATGGGTTCATCAGTGCACCTTTGCAAAGTCTGCAAGTAGGCATACACACTCAGCAAAATGACGGGAGCGAAGAATACATGTCTGCGGTTGTCTTCCGCGCGCGCAATTGGTTATTATAGACAGACAGGAGGCCGGTCGGCTGATTGGTCGGACCTTTTAGACCTCTGCAGCTCGAGATCCCCCAATCACCACCAGCTGGCATCCAATCGTCCGCTCATTAATCGTCGCGCCTACTGCGAGTAGTACCAGTACACAATGGACGACGATGGCATAGTTTTGCGGTTAGGCAAGGGTTAACTGGATCTTTGTCGGCCTTTCTTTTTGCAGTCTCTATCTCTCTCTCTCTCTTCCCCTCCGTACTTCTTCTTTCCCACGATGAGCTTCTGACGCTCCCGTTCGCCGTCTCTCTTCTTGGAGGCCTTCTCTCATGGTTTATCGATGTGCATATTTGCTTGTTTGTTGGCTTGTGTGCAATCTTGGTGCATACATGATGATGATAATGATGCTGATGATGATCTCCATCGAGAAACACCACAAACCACACCCGAAAGGGCTGCTACTGCTGCGGCGGCGACGGCCTCTGATTTTCAGTCGATGAGACAAATTGGTTACCCCCTTCAGCTCAATTGGGTTCAGTGGCTCAGCCCGAGGAGTCCGTTTAGGAATCCGTGTGTTCGTCATCACCACCGCATCACCACTGAGATGGGATGAGTTGCTCGAGAGTGTTCGAGACTACTTGTGTTCGTTGCGCCTCGGGGAGAGGCGGGTCGACCGCAGACGCTCATAGCATAGTACGCAGACGCTCATAGCAGATACGAGCGGACACTTGCGGACGCAAGACGCAGGCAGCAATGAGACATATATGAGAGATGAGACAATATTGATACACGACGATTACAACGACGAGGCCACGGCCAGCTGCTGCTGCTGCTGAAAATGATGGTCGCACACTGACGCCGCCAGACCTAATGTTGGCGAATGCTGTTCACGATGATGATGCCCACCCGTATGCTCCAGAATGTGACCACTCTGTTGCAGCGTCACGGCAGGCCACTGCTGGTGCTGTTGCAGCTGTGCGACTATGACTGCGACCTCAGCAGACGGAGACGCAACAGAGATGATGACTCTAGCGATCAGCCCGAGCTTGCTTTTATTATTATGTTGGGTAGTTTCAGGGGCGAAGAAGAAGTTGGACGAGAAGGAGGGCCACCCAATCCTCAGACATCTGTCAATCGTCCATAACTATGAACAAGGCCGCTACGACCACCGCATTCTCCGCAGACAATAGTACTCATAATAATATTGATACTAATACTATTAATATTCAAATCAATCATAACGCTCATCGTCATAATTATCATACTAATACTGATTACTATTAATTAATACTAATAGTAATTATAGTAATGATAAATCATAATGAACAATAGTAGTAAGTTGTTGTTGTTGTTGATGATGATCAGAAATAATGTACCTAATATTTACACGCGTAGTGTCGATCGATCAGACCCACGTGGAAATGGATTGGGCCGGTATTCCTTCCCTTTCCCAAGCTCGCTTGCTAGTTCCCTGTCTCCCCTGTTTTGCCCTTCTTTCCCGCCTGCCTCCGGGAATGCCGGGACGTTGGTTGGGAGAGTTGGTGGCGTCCTTTCTGTGTGGAAACCGTCGTCGTGATCGTCGTCGTCGTCATCGTTGTAGAGGAGGTCTTGGCCGGCCCCCCGACTGTGGGTGGGTCAGTCAGTGTGGGTGGGTCATTCGGCAAATCCGGCGAGGATCCGGATGCCCTCGCGTGACGAGCACCATATCGTAGCAGGGCCAACCATTGGAAAGCGTCCCCACTGCGAGGCGCCGTGCCCCCCTACAATGTGGTTCCGTTCTGTTGCAGGGTCAGCCGTCGGGAATCCCTAGCGCCCGTTCCCGCTGCGAGCGCGGCCCTCACCGCCGGTGTTACTACTGCGATTGCTGCTGCAGCTGCTGCTGCCGCCGCCTGGGAGAGGCGAGATGCGATGGGCGGCTCGTTGCTGGCTTGCTCGCGGGCATAATGTGGTGTGTGCGCACTGAACATAGCGGTAGCAAGAAGACCCACAGAAACAGCAGCAGCACCCCCACCACCAGCCCCAGCTTGTTGTAATAGTCGTATACAACGCAGTAGTTGAAGTAGCCGTGGAAGTGGTACATGCGGCTAGCCAGCTGCGGTAAGGTCAACGGCAATTCTCGCCAGGGCGAGAGTTTTCCGTTGTTGTTGTTGTTGTTGTTGTTGTGACGCGCGCATACCATCATATCGATACAGAATGGTATATACCAGATATAGATGGGGGAGAGAAAAAAGAGAGCGAAAGCAAAGGTCCGGTGCGACTACAAACCTTCAACAAAATAAACACGTACCCTCCCCCGCTACCCTCGACGCCGACAGGTCCCGCCTTAAGCACCACTACCACCATTCACTTAGACCACGTGGCAAACCGGCTAAGGCGAGTCGTCACCCACGCGGTCCTCGTTGAGGGTCAAGGCGTTGCACAAGAACTTTATTGACAAGAAGAGGCCCCCTAACGTCCTCCTTCTCTCATCCTAACGCTCCTAGCCTTATCCCTGCCATCTGTTCACGTACCGTCAGAAGCAGCTACTGCAGCGGCAACCGTCTTGCAGCAGTAAACACGCGGGAAATGTATCATTAGCTGCAGCGTTATGCGCCCCTGATATGGAACGATATTAGGGTAGCATGTGTATACACACTTATTAAACGAATAAAATATCAATCAATCAAATTGAATCATCAGGTTCAAACAACTTCAAGGAAAACTGGTGAATACATCGTACATATAAATGTGCAACGATGGGACTCGAGTTCTACTCGAGCAGTTATTGTTCTTACGGCCCGCAACTACAGCAGCTAACTTTTTCGGGCTAACTCTTCTTAGCCAGCACTTAACGTCCACAAAACCGCGTTCTCGCATTGCTTCAAAAAACGGACCCCAATATATACAAATGTGCATCGGTGGAGATCGAACCCGTGCACCATCGATGTGTTTTCTCCGGTCGCCAGGGGGCACGCGAATGCACCCACCACGCCACCACACCAGACTCGACACGGTCTGGCGCAACAAGCTAAAGCTGCTAAAGATTACAACGCTTATCATTCGTATCACGATAGCACCGCTGACAGACCGTTCGCATCGATCTTCGCGAGGTTCATTCGGCACCGAACAGTACGTATAAGCAGCGCACACGATCGACCAACCCATCTACCCATCTGAATCGATCACTGGGTCTTCTGCTGCTCTCATCGCTACATAATGATACACGGATGGTAGAACATACACCAGTATTGGCAGAACGTAACAGTAGCATTAGAACAGAAGCACACAAGTAACAGTAGCAGCAGCAGCAGCAAGAACAGTAGCCCAGCCAAAAGTCGAAACACTGCGAGTCTGTCATCACCATCGACATTATCGTCGGGCTCACAAAGTATAAGCCGAAGGTGCTTGCGGCACAACCAAAACACACCCTGTGTACCCGAGAGAGAGAGAGAGACAGAGATAGATATAGAGAGTGAAAAAAAAGAGAGAGAAGAAGAGAGACATGGAGAATACGGTGATAAGGCGGGAGAAACCACCAGAGACGAAATAAGCCGACGCTTGCCGTTGGTCTGAACCCCTTGGCGACGACGACGACGACGACGACGACGACGCCTTTGCTGCTGCTGCTGCTGCAGTCCTGTGTTCGGCACTACGAGGTGCTAAAGTGGATATCGGTTGTCGCGCACAAAACGCGGCTGGCAGAAGACAGCGGGTCTTCCTCTTCTTGCTCTCTCTGTCTCTCTCTCTCTCTCTATCTCGGTTTCTTATTTATATTTTCCTTCCTTTTCCTATCGCTTTTCTTCGGTGTTTGCCTTCCTTTTCCTCTCGCTTTTCTTCGGTGTTTGCCTTCCTCCTTTTCCTCTGGCTTTTCTTCGTCTTCTTCCTCCTATTCTTCTTCGGCTGTGTCTCTGCTTGTGACTTGATCATTTGCTCGGACCCGCTTATCTTGACCGGCTGCACATCATCATGCCTACGCCATCGCGATACGTATGGCTCTGCTACGTACAACTAGTGGCTGGTTCTGCTAGCTATTTCTGCTTCGGGAGTTCGAATTGTTCGTTCGTTTGTATTGCGGCGTCGCGCTAACTGCAGCTACTGATGCCACCGTTCTGTTCAACGACGACGACGACAACAACAGCAACAAAACTACAACAACAACTACAGCAACAACAACGACGGCATCTTCGGTATCTCCTGTGTTTTTCACCTGCTTTCTGCGGCGGTCTGTCGGGTCTATCTGTCTGTCTGTCTGTCTGGCCCAATTGAATCGACGCCTTCGACGCTCATCGACGTGATGGTGGATGATGATGACGTTGGTGACGCTTAAACTAAAACTGTTTGTCGTCGTCCGTCCCCATGGTCGTGGACGTCCGTCGTCGTCGTCGCCGTCGTCGTCGTCCTTGTTGTTACAGTTGTCGCAGTTGCTTCGAGCGATCTACAAACCGCAAGCTCGAATATGGCGATGACAACAGCGATAACAACGACAACAGCAACGACAACCACAGCAACGACAACAACAACAGCGACGACAACAATAACAACAGTAACAACAACAACAACAACAACAACAACAGCGACGACAACAACAACAACCGCGACAACAACGATCACAACAACAACCACGACAGAGGCAGTAGAAACACAAGCACGAAGGCGACGCCTATACCAAACGAAAGGCTGAGGCTAAATACAAACGAGCCGCTACCTTATCCGGCCGGGCGGCCGACCGGTCGACACCGCAGCCCCGCTATCGCGCGGGGCGTCAACACACTAACGCATACATACCCACAGATACGCATACGAATAGCCAGTGAGAGCCACTCACTAAAAGAGAGTGTCAACGCTGGTGCTGCGAAACCCGCACCCCCGGGAGCCTCTGCAGCAGCCCCCGTAGTCATGGAAATATCATCATTCGAGCGGCGATATACAGAAGGCGACGACAACAACAACAACAACAACAATAACGACGACAACAACAATAAAAATAGCAGCAGCAACAGCAACAACGCAGAAAAGGAAAAGGTGATGGAGAAAGGAGGCGCTTGTTGCCCGATTATACCACGCGTGACGCTGTATGAGTCAACGAGGTGCCGTGGAATTGGCAAATAATAATGGATATTATCGCATACTGATGGATACTGGTCGATACTAATGAGTATTGACGGATACTAACTAACATAGGCGGCTATTTATGAATATTGACGGATATAGGCGGCGATTCAGCAGCGGAAGCAACCGTAGCCGGTCGTAAGGCGGACGTTCGCAGATCATTGTCACCAACCACAGATCAAATGTAAGGCTTCTTTAAACCAAAAACAACAATTATCAAAGACTTATTTTATAATTAAAAATAATATATCAAGGACTAGAGCAGCAGCAGCAAGCGGGCAGAGAATCGCACCAGCCGATGAATGCTGCGCTGGCGTTAAAGCTTCTAGATAGGTCATCATTGTTTGTTTGGTTGTTTGGTAAGGTGGTAAAGCGACCAGCCTATGTGAAGAACAATAGGTCGCTAATTTCTGTTACTCTGAGTTTTCCCCATGACCGCGGTCAACAACAACAACAGCAGTAGGGGGAAATAACAACAACAACAGCAACAACAGCAACAACAACAACAGCAACAACAACAACAACAACAACAACAACAGCAACAACAACAACAACAACAACAACACGGAGTTCACACCTGGGGCAGGATAACGACCAGTGCAGGCCGGCACCAGCGACAAGATTAACTAACAAAGACCACACTTCAGCGGTCAAACTACAAACGGACGCGGTGGCCTCTCTCCTGTTAGCCGCCCTTGTGTCGGTGGTGTCAACCACATGCGACTTTATTGTACGCTGTGTGCTCACGGCGCGGCGTTTTGCCATAGGTCGTAGGTAGATCGAGCCTACTTAGATTGCGTCGTCAGTTGCGCCGGTAACAGTAACAGTGGCAACTACAACGAATGCGGCGATCGGCCGAACCTCATCACGCCGACGTGCAAACAGACAAATCAGCAAGCAATCGCGTACGACCAGAACGACAAACACACGCCCGGGAGACACCGGGCGGCACCAAACAACGACGAATCGGAGCGGACAAACAGTGGCCGGTCAGTGACTGGTTATATCGCTAGTGAAACGCAAACGTTACAACGGGGGTGACGATTACGGAGAGTGATGATGGCGGTGGGATGGTGGTGGTGGTGGTGGCGGCAACAAAATGCAATTTTGTGGGGGAGTTCTTGTTGTTGTTGTTGCCGTTGTTGAAGAGGGTGTCGTTGTTGCTGTCGTTGTTGCTGAAGTGGAGTGTTGTTGCTGTAAGTGCAGAAGGGGGTGTTGGTGTTGTTGTCGTTGTTGCCGAGGGGGTCGTTGTTGTTGTTGTTGTTGTTGTTGTTGTCGTTTTTGCTGAACTGGGGTGTCGTTGTTGTTCTCGTTGTTGCTGAGAGGGGATTGTTGTCGTTGTCGCTGTTGCTGAGAGGGGATTGTTGATGTCGCTATTGTTGAGAGGAGTTATTGTTGTTGTTGTCGTTGTTGCTGTTATTGGCGATCGGGATTGGTCGGCCAAGGACCAGCCAATTCTAGCCAACCTACTTTTTTCTGCTGCTGCAACTTGATAGGAGCAAAGACATCTCCACAAACGCCACCGGCCCTGTCCATATTTGTTTGCTTGACAGGCTTTCCTCTAGCTTCCTTGTCGGACGAACCAAATCTTACAAACGCCGACAAACAATGACAGCGAGCCCCAGTAGCAGAACGCCAGCGACGTACTAGAAATTGGAATATGAGAGAGACCTAGAGGGTAAAGAAAGAGAGAATACACGTGTATATTTGGTAACCGAGATGACCAATTTGACGACCCAGGTCAACATCACCACCACCACCACCAGCACCAATCTGACAAGCGTCATATGACGACGATACACGTTTGTACACGTGTTACTCGTAACGAGTACGAACGAAGAGGTGAGAAGTTCTCTCTTCTCAACGCAGACAGCCAGCGCCCGTCCATCACCCCCGCGCGCGTTCTCTGTCTCTCTCTGTCTTATTGCAGCAGGTCATGTGCCATGAGAACATGAGGAGAAGCAGAAAGACGACGACAACGACGACCACGGCAACGTAGCCGCAGTATGTGATAGGGACAGCAAAACAAAGCTACGCGTTTTAGCTATGCGTATTATAGTCTATCACTATGAGCGCCTCCTCTGTAAAGGAGCCCTCTAGCCAGCCAGCGAGCCAGCAAGTCGACACGACACGCCTTATACGTGAACATGGGGCACGCCAGTCGGACGCTCCTGTTGCTGCGGGCGGGCGGGGCCTTAGGCAGCGTTTCGAACAGCGCTGGGAACTTAACGTGATCCAAGCCTCATTTGGCGTAATGTTGTTGTTGTGGTTGTTGTTGTTGCTGTTGTTGTTGTTGTTGTTGTTGTTGTTGTTGTTGTTGTTGTTGTTGTTGCTGTTGTTGCTGTTGTTGTTGTTGTTGTTGCTGCTGCTGCTGTTGTCGTCGCTGCTGTTGCGCCTTCCTCCGTGATCCTTTTGAGTTGAGTGCTGTCGATTGGAAACACACACCGACGGCATGCCAATCACAGCGGCTTATTATGACACACGTTCGCCTTATCAATGTGCATCGGCCGCTCATGTGACTGACTTTTGTCGTGGTCGGCTGCTCCTACAAAAGTTTCGACAGGTGCCGCCTCATTCTCGCATTGTTGTCGTTGTCAACATCACGTAATCTGTTAGTATGGCTGTTGTTGTTGTTGTCGCCACTGCTGTTTTTGTGCGGTTGTTGGTGCTCTCGTTTGGAAACGCCAATACGAGATGAACTCATTGCCACCGTACAAAGCTTTAGTTCTAACAAACATGTCACAATAATTCTATATATATATATATATATATATATATATATATATATATGCCAATTATTAGTTTACAATTTGTGCGTAAAAGGAAAGCACACGTTCACATACGTATGTGTATAGACATCCTGGCCCCGATAATCGGGAGAACGAATGTGCTCGATACCATCGTTGGAGGTGATATAAATCACACTGTTGCACGCAGAGTTTTCATGAGCACGCTGAAGAGACGCTATTCATACGCGGCGGAATCGACTATGGCATACAATATAAGCCATTTATTTTTAAATAAAGCAAAATTGCGTTGATGCAACAACATATGTTCTGTGCTCGCCGAATCTGAACAGAAAACCGTGAAAACCGCTTCAAGTAATTGGTCCTTGAATTGCGCCCACTAGATGGACAATGCCGACCAAGGACGTGTGCAGCTTAATAGCCGGCTCAATAGTCAGCTTCTGACCATGCAGGTAATTCTTATAGAACGGTTGAAAATCCATCAAGTTTACACTTTTTTCTTGGAAGAAGCGCCTTTACCTTGCATATGTGGAACACATGAGCAACAGCCAATCCTACCAAAAGTGACAACAAAGTAACACCTGCTGACTAAGGATAGTGTCTGATTATGCACACGTGTACATACAATGAACAATTTCTAGCTAGACTATTTAAAGAAGTGAAAGCAGAAAAGGATTTTTCCTCTAACAGTAACAACTACAACAACTTAAAACGATATCCACAAGTTATGAGCTGATGACAGTCCTTCCATCGCTATAGTTACTTCTACGAGTAAAAAAAACGCCCGACAAAATTAAACAAAAATAAATATTTATAATGAATGTGTGTATCGCTAACTGATCGCTGAAGATTAGATAGTTCTAAACAAGCCGGACAAACGTGTCGCACGCACGAGCGAGGCTATATGTACGAGATAGTACATACCGATGACACCTGGATAGGGTTTCTTTTCGCGAGCCTGTTTCGCCCAGTTGCCTTTGGCGTTGCTCTGCGACGAGAGACTTTCGCAGTCGGACTTCGCGCTGCCGCTCTCCAACGCGTCCTCAATCTGGCTCGAGTTCGACCCGCCACCGCCCGGGGCTCCTGTACGACAACAAAACGGATGAATCATTCTCGTAAGCGATCACTAGATTCACTCGGTTGTTTGCTTGCTTGCTTGCTAGCGCTTGTTCATGCGTGGCATCTATGCATGCATGCATCATTCATTAACTCAACGATGATAGATTAATATTTGTTATAAGCAGTAAAAGTTGTTCGTTGTTGTTGTCAGAACGCGTAGTTCGCCAGAGAGTTCGTTCAGAAGGTCGCCATCAGCAACCGACATGAACAATACTACTGATGAGGCGTATTTTACGCATTTGACGTACGTTGAAGTACCTCTGACACATAGCCGCCCAGCCGCCCGTCAAACGACGCCCAGCCGCGCAGGCAGATCAATGTCCAACCGAATCGGATTGACTATTTGTCCCCACTTCGTAAACGATCCGATTGACTATTTGTTCCCACATCTCTATATCGAACGCCGAAGAAACTGGAACGCATCATGTGCGCTATGCAGCAACGAAACCCAAACTTGCCAAAACCTCAGCAGAGACGTGAAAAATTCTCCCGCAGACTAGAGTAACGGTAGTGGAGCCCACTCTCGCATCGGCGTTGTCTCTTTGCATCAGTTGTCGATAGCATCATGCTATGTGCCGCACCTCTGTTGGAGCGCTCTCGACTTCCGAGACTACCTCATGCCGCCTCCTCAACGCAAGGACCTATGGCGTTCCACATTGCACTAGCAAGTCGCATGGCGTCGATCATCTGTTCTCAATGATTGTCGCTCAACGAAAATTCGATCAACGTTGGTGATCGAACCGGCAACGCCCCGATAGATAACAACCATGACTGGCGCACTAGCCAGCCACGGTGGCTGTTTTTTCTTAGCAATTCCTGCACCGCATTGTACGCTCTATGCCTATATGTATAGTATGTGCACCTCAGAATTGACTGACGATCTAAGGCACCGTTACGAACGCGTTTTGGTTTTAACAACTACGCCCGACGTGTGCTCTTACCAGGTAATTTTTATTAATTGCTGTTGTCGTTAAGACACAATAAAAACGATGCATATACTGATGTAAATACTAGATGAAAAAGTTTATATATATATATATATATATATATATATATATATATATTAAAAAACACACAAAACACAAATGTATATGTACATGGCGAGTTGATGGCCACTCCTCGAACAAGACGAACAAAAGCGAAGCTGACAATTGACGAGAAGAGGCGAGTTTAACCAACCTGGTGAACAGGAGCTCGGTGGCAGCGGCAAACTGCTTTCGGTTGGCGGTGGATGGTACGGTTGGAAGCCGGATTGCGTTCCGTGTACCCACTGCGCATGATAACCTATACACCGCAGCAGCAGAAGCAGCAATACAAGTCAACAACAACAACAATCACAGCCACAACAAAACAAAAAAAAAACAAGTCCGCATTAGACATGAGGTTTCGACAAACCCAATTGAATACTGTACTGCACCAACTAGTACCACTATGCCACTAACTAATACTAGTTTACCGTGTATCATACTAGGCTGGCTTTGAAGTAGGCTTCGACCTATGATGACACACGCTGCATCCATCTCGTTCGAGATTTGTTAAACTTATTTTGTTCAATTCACTCTCTCTCTCTCTCTTTCTTTCTTGCCATAAAAGCATGAGACATCTTGGTTGTAACGGTTCGCCAGAACAGTCATAACAGGCTACCTATTACCCAAATTAATCTCGCAATATATCTTGTGAAACATACGGCGTGTTATACATAATGAGTATATTCGATATAGCTACGAGTAGTAAATAAGGTTGTACGCTTAGGGGTAAACAAAGCGAAACGTTGAATGGATGGATACCCACTGATTGGTGACTGCGGTGATAGTGGCGAACTATTGCTGGCCTGATTGAAGCTCTCTGCGGGCGTAGTGCTTGTCGACAAGAGACCTGAAACAATATCAACATATACGACAACGCCCAGTTAGAGTTGGAGCAATATGTGTTCAGAAAAAAGTTTCCTATATAACGATACAACTGCGTCGCGTTAATGTATGGTGTCTCTATTTTCTTCGACAAGCAGTATATATATATATATATATATATATATATATATATGTGGAGTACGTGTGTACGAGATGTGGAGTGGGTTCTCACGCAACGAAGGCTGGACTAATGCTGTGAGCTTCTTTGATGTATAATGCGATATAACTATATAGAAATGATGTATTATATATGTTTGATATACGTGGATGTACCTCCTTAACAGTGAAGCATTATCTTAACGAAAGTGCCACCGTTACAGACTCACCCACATACAATGGTTTTCGCTAACGTAGTATATTATGAATTGCTCCTTTAATAATAAGTAAAATAAAAATAGTTTCTAATTATATGATTCTTATTAATTTTATAACAGAAACAACAGAACACGAAAAGCACGGGTTACAGCCCCTCAGAGTCAGGACGCGTTTGCTCTTGTGCAGTTGCAGCAGTAATGGCCGTAGATAGATAAAAGTCAGTGACGGGTTCCTATATATATATAGATATTATATATATATATATAGATATATAGATAGATTATATCAGAGATAGAAAGAGTATATATATATATGAGAGAGAGAGAGATAATAGTACTAAGATATATATATATAAATAGATATATATATATAAATATATAATACTATTATATATAAATAGATATAATAATATATACTATATATTATATATAAATATATATACATATATGTGAGACGGAGAGTAAGAGAGAATGCGAAGCCCAGGAAGAGGAGACATCATTGGCAGCCATCAATTGAACCCTGTGGGAATAAATAGCATCATTTGTTCCATAATAATTCGTTACAAACAGCACGACGACGACGACGACTAAAAACGAAAAAAGACGAATAGGCGACCGCGGTGGCGGCGGCGGCGGCCACAATGATTGAACACACAGGCGCGCACCCGCAATGGGAAGCGGAACGAACGAGGAGGCAGGCCAAACACACGAACGACCGCCGGCCGGGCAAAGGAACCACACGCAGCAGCAACAGCCACAACAACAACAACAACAACAACACTATCCAAGACAGTCCAGGCGACCTCACAGCCGCGACGGCTTTCTTGCTGTTCGATGGTGGGCTGGCTGGACGTCGCGGCGTTCCAACTTGTCGCGTCTCCAACAGCTATGGCTGTTGTTGTTGTTGTTGCTGCTGCTGCTTGTTGTTGTTGTTGTTGTTGTTGTTGCTGCTGTTGTTGTTGTTGTTGTTGTTGTTGCTGTTGTTGTTCTTGTTGCTGCTGTTGTTGTTATTGTTGCTGCTGTTGTTGTTTTCCTGTTGTTGCTGTTGTTTTGCTGCGCTGTTGTTGGCTGCATAATAGCAGCGCTGATGTAGGTCCTCTTTTTCTTGTTCTTCTTCGTCTGCTTCTTCCCGACCACCTCCTGTGTGGCTCCACTGTCTCACTGACTCCCCGTTATCGTTATTTGTTGTTGCCGTTGTTGTTGTTTTGTTGTTGTTGTTGCTGTTGTTGTCATTGTCATTACTGCAGTTATTGTTCTTGTCGACGAGAAGACGCGCGCGACAATGGTACGAGATGAACATTCTCACCAACCCCTTTATTTGTTGTTGTTGTTGTTGTTGTCGTTGTCACATTATAGTTGCGTTTTACTTAACGGTCATAATTTCAAACGCAGTGCGAACGTGTGAATTCTGGCAGATTCTACTAATTATTTTATGCTTAATGCTATATCGTCATTCATTCTATTAGCGTTGTTTGTCTTCTTCTCGCAATAATTATTACTGTGTTTATTATTATTATTGTTATTTTCCTATTATTGTCAACGCCGTCCGTTGTCGTGTCGTCGTTCTTGGCATGTATTTATTGGTAGTTTCCGCATGTTCGTTGAAATTGGTGGCCAGCGGCTCCGTCACGCACAGAGTGCCCAAAGTGCCCATGCGCACAGAAAGATAGACGAATTGACGGCCAGACAGACAGATCCACACACATACAAGCATAATACGCTGACACAGCGCAGCGTGCGGCACCCCGTCGATAGTTCGTCTATTTTGTTCATCTCCTCAGCCCAGCAATAACAGTCCATAACAGCAGCAGCAACAACAGCAAGAGCAAACCACAACAACGACAACAAAAACAACACCCGTAATAGCAACAACAGCAATAGCCAAAAAAACAACAATATGCATCAAAGCCAACTCTATTTTGCATTCCCATCACCTGCGCTTAACTTTCTCACCGTTGTCACGTTGGCTTGGATCATTACCAACAACGGCCAAGAGGCAATAGGTTAATTCGTTTTTGACTACGCCTATTACAAACACCCTTCGCTCTCTCTCTCTCTCTCTCTTTCTCTCTATCCCCGTTTCAATTTCGTATAGACATACGCACACAGTGGTTCTCACTGCTATTCTATCTACTGTGATCGGTTCCGGAAACTGGCGGTCCCTTTGTAACAGCAGCTGATCAGCTTTGTTAAAGCTTGTCCACAGCGCATTCGGCGGTTTTCAATTCACCAAACTCTTTGCTTCTTTTTTTCTCTTTCTCTGTTCTCACCTACAACAAACACACATATTATACGGTATCAATGTGCAGCAAACGCCTATCGATCGACGCACGCAAACATATATATATATATATATATATATATATATATATATATATATATATATATATATATATATATATTACATAATACATACATAATGTTACGCGAATACATAGGCGGGCGCTTGGGCGGGCGCAGCGTACATCAGCAGCACCGCCATCGTCAACAACAACAGCGACAGTAGACAACGACTAATGCCACATAGCCAGTTGTGGCAATTTAAGTTGTAGCGGCGATGAACGCGCCAGCCTACGAAAACGCAACCGAGAGAGAACGAGAGCTAGAGAAAATGTCATACAGACACACAGTGAAGGAAGATAGGAGGGCGAAAAAGAGTCTTGATGCGGGCCAGCGGGCCCCAGACCCTGTTCGACCTTTGGCTGCTCACGCGACGAACTCACAGCGGGGGTGGACTTGCCGTGGTACCAGGACCGAACGCACGTGGCGTCGGAAAGCGTCGTGTCCGATGTTGTTGTTGATGCCGCCGCCGCCGCCCGCGAAGCCGCCGCCTCCACCACCTCGGGCGGCCACGCTATATTTGTTGTCCACCAGGTCAGCCGTTTGCCATTTGCCATAGCCGTTGTCGTATTCGTATGACCACCATCATCGAAGCCGCATCACGACTCTGTTGTCGGCGTCAAGAGCGCCAAGAGCTGTGGCAGCGACGATAGCAACAAAAACAACAGCAAAAGCAATAGCGACAGCAACAACAAAAAACAACAACACCAACAACAACAACGAACAGTACGACAGCATTATCAGCAATAACCACAACAACAACAACAACAATGACAGCAGCAGCAGCCATGATTGCGAAAGGCAATAACAAGTGAAACATTGGCAGAAAACAATGAACTACAATAACAAGAACGAAGACGCAAGCAACGAGACTCAACTCGGGCCGACATCGACGACAAATCCGGCCAATAACTGTGACATCAACAACGACGAATCGGTCTTTCCTTTCGGCGCTGAACTGTTGTCCATGATGGAACCGGCTATGATATCGACGCAACGAGCAAGAAAGAGGGGAATTTGTTTTTCTTGGCCGGTTATTGTTGTTGTCGTGAGTTCGCTGCTTGGTTATGATCGTCGCTACGCTTAGTGTTAATAAGAACCCCAGCGTTCATGAGAAGAATATTCTTCATCCTTGTATTGCTAGTTCGTTATGCTCATACGGAAGTTTGTTGTTGCCCTGGTTATAGCAGTTCAATTGCAATATTGCAACTTGCGGCCGGAGAAGACTCAGAGGTGCGCGGGTTCGAGCCCCACCGTTGCACCGATTTGTATTTACGGGGGTCTGACTGTGAAGCATGATTACGAAAAGCAGTCCCGTGGATGTTACATATTGACTAGGGGGTCAGCCCGAAAAGTATTTTTTCAGCAGCGACGCCGGCCTATAGGTTACGCCAGCATTTGACGTGACGTGTCGATAGCATCTCTGGCGTCGGTGGTGCTCCAATGCAAGACGGGTATTGCCAATCCGTACTCGTTTTCCTGCCTTTTCTGCTTCTTTTTCTTTCCTTCTCTTCTTTTCATTCTTTATTCAGTCTGTATCTCGCCTTTCTTTCCATGCTTTCCTTCTCTATCTCTTTTCTCGTTCTTTGCTCTCTCCCGCTCGCTCTCCCCGGATCCCTATCATCATCATCATCTCTGTATAGCTCTGCTGCTCTCCAGCTAGTTTCGCATAAGTCACTTCGCAGCGGGCCACATAATGAAACTGTGTGGCGCGCGAAGCACACAACAACAGGAACAACAACAACAACGACGGCGACAACGACGACAACGACAACCACCTCGGCACCAGTACCAATAAGAACAATGACTGCAATACCAACAACAGCGACGACAACAACAACAACAACAGCAGCAGCAGCAGCAACAACAACAACGCCCGCAGCAAACTATTCATGCGCTATCCCGCAGTGGTTGGCCAGTCGAAGCATCGAAGCTCATCACCGAACGCTTATGGACAGTCCCAACCGCAGCAACAGCAGCGGCTGCAGCGGCGCTAGAGGCGGCGGCAGCAGCATCATCATTATCAGCATCATCATCACCATCGACTTCATCACAGCGTCATCCATCACCAGGAGGACAGACAGTGGTGCCTTCCTTCGACCGGCCGCCTTCACCGTCGTTGAAGCCGCTGACGAAGGCAGACGAGGTCATCGAGCGAAGCGACGTGAATGAAAAACCGTCGCCAGGCAGCAGCAGCAGCAGCAACAACAACAGAGACAGATATACGCACAGCTCGAACGAAGCCAAACCACGACGGCAACAACAACAACAGCAACAATAACAACAACAACAATTATAACAACAACAATAACAACAACATTTGTATAACAACAACAATAGCAACAGGAACAACAGCGACAACATCCCAACCAGCCAAAAAGCAGTGACACAAAAAATAGACATACACTAACCGAATTTACCTGCAGAGTTCAAAGTCCCCCCCCCCCCTTAACAAAACGTGCGTTTTGAGCGAGACCAGTAACAATAAGCAATACCAACAACATTGATGACAACGGTGTTAGCAGACGTAGACGAAAAAATGCTCAAGGTAATATATATATATTTGTGAGTGAGCTAAAAAATGAAAATAATAATAATAATAATAATAATAATAATAAAGAAAAATGCGCGCATAATGATATATGCATGTAAAAAAGACGAGGCGCCGCACGAGAGACTGGCTATATATATATATATATATATATATATATATATATATATATATATATATATATATATATTAATATATATCATATTGCATACACTCAACCGAGTTTACCATTAGGGAACATTGAAGCAGTGTGTGGCTTAATGCCACCCATTGCTTCTATGCAGACGACATGTAATAATAGCCAACGATTCAGTAGTGGCATATTGCTTCTAGAAACTTACAGCTGATTCTTGCTGCGCAACATCTAATGAGAATCGTAGACACAGAGAGTGTTTGTGGGAGTACTAGGAAGTGCCTCAGCAGACCCCTAGCATGATGCAATTATGCGGAAAAACCGCGTTTATCGAATGTACCTATCGCGTGGAATACTCGTAATGCAAAGAAAAACAAAAACACTACACCTACAACTTTAATAAATAACACGCTTTCTATTCTGATTTTTGTACTCTGGCAATATCAATCAATGAGCTAATACCTAGGAATTAACAAATGCAATTATGCTTCCAGCATAGTGAATCAATTACCGCAATATAAATGTCGCCAGTATAGTGATTCGTTTATTCGAAGCATTGTAACAATCTAGTCCATATTCCACGATAGACAAACCGAACGGTTTAACCGTACCGCAAAAAGCTTGATATATATATATATATATATATATATATATATGTGCAAAAAAAATCTAGATTTCAATTGACTAATCAAGTCGATTTAGATAATCACATTTAGTCACATTGCACAACGACTGTTAATTGAAGTTCCCCCTGAAGTTGACGATACTACTCCACTCACTGTTGGCCTTTAGCGGCAAACAGATGGGCGTATCGAAGACTAGATGTCGCGCGATAGATTGGCTCTATCAAATGCATTGAATTATAACTAGAGTTAATTACCCCGCAAGATACCTGCCGGATGAACTTAACGCACGCCTCAGAGACAAACGTAATGTACTTCCATATGATTGACTCCGTGTGCGCATATAGGCCTCTTATCTTCAAATAAATGCTAATCGTTTGCATGGTCAGCAAAACCGAATGCATCCGCTAACGGACATTCGTCGAGCGTGGAAAGCTCACTTGAGAGCCGCAGGTTTAATTATAAGACATTCTGATAAACATGAAAGCAAACCATTTTCGGTGACGGGAGAGATCCTGCGTTGTAAAATAATCCAAACGAGGTAATGTCGTCACTATTCGTAACCTTTACGTTGGGCGTAGATTGCACTAGCCATGGCTACCGTTGATTAAGTAAAGCGGCTTAAAATAGCTTTCCGACTGGGCAAACAATCAGTGATTACGACATGTTACAGCGCATTACGATATGTAGTATAAAGATAAGTGTACAAGGAAATATGGCACTTCTACGCACGTGAGCGGTAGGTGCAGGCGTTCTTTGACCTAAAGACTTTGGGATACGAAAAATGGAGCCGCTAGGACGATGGTGGCGAGATTTTTAATGTAGAGAAACATTACACTGTTGGTTGACAAAGTTAGCCCCGCATTTATACCATGTGTCCAATAATAAATTATTGAATTTAAACAAATTCGTCGTCCGGACAAAAAATAATATATATGTAATATTTTGGTATATATATGTTTATATATATATATATATATATATATATTTAAGGATTTGCATAAGAATGTATACATACACCAAACAACGACGAGTAATGGTGAAAGTACAAACACCAGCAACGTTGCTAACTAACTAAGGATAGTTTTAGCACACTCAAGAAGGATTCAATTGTTGGCTTGACCTGTTACCGTACGGTTATCTTGCAGCTCAAAAGTGGAACTTCTCTATGTTGGAACTTCTGTTCGACTATTTTAATTATCACAATTGGCCAACAAATGTCAAAATCTGTACACGGCATAGCCGTTTATCGGCTGGCTCAGACACACACGAATATATACGCAAATCAAATTTAGCTTACTAAGCAACAGAAGGAGAAACAGAGAAATATATAGATAGGAAAACTATATATAGATAGGGAGAGAGAGGAGAGAGAGAGAGAGAGAGACGATATATAAGCTGTAGCACAGTGGACTGAATATCGAAAAAGTCTCATTCGACAGGCCTTTGCCTCGCCTGTCCTTCCCTGACGTTACGGACTGCTGGCGCCCACGAGACGGTCGGTTGAGATAGCTTGCCTCTCGCAGGACAAACAATCTCGTCTTGTCTCTCTCTGAGATGAGAGAACGTCGACACACAGCACACCGCAAGTAAGTCGCTGCGACAGCGGCAGCGACGGAATCAGGCCGAAGGCAAACGTTGCATGCAAGCAAGGTCACTTTCGAGTCTCGCCCAGTCGCTGTTTGTTCGGGTTTCGGTCTCTAATTCTGCCCCTTATGCTGCAGGAACTTCTGTTACTGTTACTGCTGCTGCTGATCATGCTGCTGTTCCTCTGATCCTTGTGGTGCTGCTGATGCCGTGGTCGGTCTGTTGTTCTTGTTACAGCAAACAACTGCTGTCCTGCTAGCTCCGCTGAGAGGCTTATCTCCGACTCCGACGGTCATATGCGTCAGATCATAATGAAATTAGTAAACTCGCAAGCAAGCTACCTAGCTTCCACGGCCTGCGGCTACTGATTCTACTTCTTCTACTGCTGCTGCTGCTGCTACCGTCGCTTCTATCTTGACACACACACACACAGCCGTTCAGTTAGGAACGATGGAACACCGCGTGATCTATCTATCTATCCTATCAGCCAGGCCACTTGTAGAGTGGTTCCGTCGCTTGCTTTCAGAGGCTCACATAAGATGGGATACTCAGAATAATGTTGTTGTTGTTGTCGTCGTCGTCGTTGCTGGTGTTGTTGGTGTTAGTGTTGTTGTTGTTGTGTTGTTGTTGTTGTTATTGTTGTTAGTGTTGTTGTTGTTGTTGTTAGTGTTGTTATTGTTGCCCGACGACGACCCTGCTACTCATAGTGCGGTTGCAACGCTCTATGTTGGCGTCCTCAAGAGATGTTGGCGTCCTCCAAAACACGCATTGAGCATACGTGGCACGGCAACGCAACAACGGACGGAAACGAAATAGAAAAAACAACGAATTTCGACGAATCGAGCCTTCCCTCGATCTCGTCCTAATCGAAACTAAGCGGCTGCACGCAGCGAACACCTGCTTGGCCTACGATAACGAACGGCTTTGGGCGGCTGCCATTAGCTTAGTCTTTTTATCTTTGTTGCCACTCTCGTTGCTTTAGCGTTCGGCCTATCGCGCATGACCGCGCCTACGGCCTTTCTACGTGTAGCCTACAAACAAACTGATCTAATTAAACGCATCCCATACAAACGCTACCGGAGGTCTACAACAATATATATATATATATATATATATATATATATAATCCACACGTTTGCGCGGAGACAATTGTCCACTCCAAAGTGTTAGCATAGCGAAGTTATATATAGATTAACTTTAAAAGTATATATATAGTGCAAGTAGTTATGCACAATTGTTTACAATGCTATTATTTTTCGCCACGTATTCGTTGTTGTACTGTATAATGTCATCGCCATCATCTCTGTCCACAGCAACAATAACAACAACATCAACAACAAAAACAACATTATCGTCACCGTCATAAGGGTTGCCAATTGGTTTGGTCGGCAAATTTTGCGAGTCGCGAGTAAGCTTACGGCGGCTTGTCTACAAAAAACCAACCAACCAACAACAATATGGTTTCTTTGTGCACGAAACCGTACAATGCGCTTACAATTCGCTACGCGCACGGTAAACGATGCCACTCATTGTCGCCTCTTGTCGCTACTGGACTCAACCGCCCTTGGAACCGAGCAACAATAGTACCAACAAATGTTATCAGCAACAACAATAACAACAACAGAATCATGAAAAACAGAAACAACATAACATACACTGCTACGCTCATTGTGCAGAACTGACGGCATCTCTACTGTGGCAACAACAACAACGTCAGCAACAACAACGTCAACAACAATAACAACAGCAAAAACAAAACAATAACAACAACGGGAGCAACAGCAACAACTGAAACAATAACTTTGAGGAAACGGTCACTAATCCGTATTGACCGAGGGGAGTCCGACAAACTGGAACGAAGGCTGGCAGGTGAGCTTAGCTGGGTGTAAAACATTTAACAACAAGCACAACAGCAGCAACAACAACAGTGACAGATGAACTTGACGTCTTTGTTTGCGCCTTATTATTCACAATAACAACAACAACAGCGACATTGTCTATCAAACATATTCCGGTTCAATCCAGCTCAACCGCTTGTATTCGTGACAAGATTGAGGCTGTAATTGTTACGCGGACACGCATGCAAAGGAGGCGAACCGCACTAGCTGCTTCCCAGTCATACGTATCTATCTATGCTCGGCCGTGAATTGAACCCACGCTCCACCGTTGATAAATGTCATATTGGTTTGCGTTTTCTGCTGTTAGTATCGTTTTGATTTTTTTTCTATTTGTGATTAATTTGCTGCTATCGATGATGTCGTCTTATCGTTGCTCTCGTTGTTGAATCCTACATGGCTCCGGTATATATAATAATAATAATAATAATAATAATAATAATAATAATAATAATAATAATAATAATAATAATAATAGTAATAATAATTGTTATTATTATGAAGACTGCCTCGTGCAGCTATATTTCTGCACGGTTGCCGTTCGCAGTGCAGGTTGCCTGCTGGAGTTTTATGATGATTATTTTTACTATTATTGTTGATGTTATTGCTGCGGCAGTTGTTGTTGTTGTTGTTGTTGTCGCCATTGATGTTGTTGTTGTTGTTGTTGCTGTACGCGCATTTCTTTGCTTTGCGTAGCGATTATTGTCCTTAGCCGTGTCGATCATCGTGTCCTGCGAGTTGTCGTAGTGCAGCGGTGGTACTTCTTTGTCGTTTACCTGCTTCTTGGGTTCTTGCGTTCTTGTGGGCTGGGCTCTCTCTCTCTCTCTCTCTGTCAAGCCGGTGAGCCTATTTGTCCGTTTGTCTATCTCATATATCTGTCTAACGACCGGCAATGTTTTTGTCTCTCACGTAGTATAACGACCCGAAACGAGCAACTCGGCGACAGCGATTCGTTCTGAGTGACGATGTGTCGTTGGGGACAGATATCAGCAACACCACCAGCAGCATTTTCAGCCGCCACCGCTGCCGCCGCAATCGACAACAATTTTCTTGTCGCATCTGTAGCCTTGTAGCTCTGTAGCAGTGCGAGCTGTAGAAGTCGAGCTAGCTGTACAAATACAGTTTTAATAACAGTAGTGTTGTTGTCGTTGTCGTCATCGTTGTTGTTGCTGCTGTCGTGTTGTTGCTGCTGTCGTGTTGTTGCTTGTTGTTGCTGTCGTGTCGTTGTTGTTGTTGTTGTTGTTACTGTCGAGTTGTTTTTGTATTGTTGTTGCTGCTGTCGTGTCGTCGTTGTTGTTGCTGCTGTCGAGTTGTTGTTGTGTTGTTGTTGCTGCTGTCGTGTCGTTGCTTGTTGTTGCTGTCGTGTCGTTGTTGTTGCTGCTGTCGTGTCGTTGTTGTTGTTGTTGCTGTCGAGTTGTTGTTGTGTTGTTGTTGCTGCTGTCGTGTCGTTGCTTGTTGTTGCTGTCGTGTCGTTGTTGTTGTTGTTGTTGCTGTCGTGTCGTTGTTGTTGCTGTCGAGTTGTTGTTGTTGTTGTTGTTATTGCTATTGTTCTCGTAGTCATCGTCGTCGTAGTTAGTAAGCGTCGACGAAGTGGCCGTATTGTTTCGACGACGGCTGGTGAGCGCTGTTTGTGCGTTCGTGCGAGTGTGCTAGCGTGCCAATACCAACGAGAGGGAAGGCCAGGTAGGCAGGGGTTGTTAGGGTCGTAGGTAGGAAACAACAGACCCGTTGGACGTACAAACAGATGCACAGACGCGCAGACGCAGAGGGGCGACCGAAGCGGTCGGGCAGACAGGCAAACGAAAGGGCGGACGTCGTACGGACGGACTGTGGGAGGGGGAACAAGAGTCGACCACTCAACAACAGCAACAACAGTAACAACAACAACAACCCACACACAGCTCACCCGGTGCAATGATAGATTGTGATAGTTAGTCAGTTAGTTAACTAGCTCACTCGAAGAAGGCAGCAGACTCAGAGACACGCTATCGATATCCACACATATATCGGCGACGGGAAGGTGACCACCGACCATCTCGCCGCCGAAGAAGGAAACAGGAGAAGAAAAAGGTAGATAAGAAGAAGAAAAAGGAGAAAGAGAAGAAGTCGACGCCAAGAAGAGGAGGATGACGATGAAAAAGAGAACAAAGACGACGAGGAAAGAGAGATTTACGAAATACAGAAGGAAAAGGACGCCGACGACGCCGAACTCGAACGATCGATCGAGCGAGCAGGTCGAGCAGGTCTCGACGACAAGAAGAGCGACCACTGAACACCCACTGATAACGTTCAGTGGCCACGTTAGAATGAAAACCAGAAGGAAAAAGCGTGGGGCCTTTAAGCGAGAGAGAGGAAAGGAAGAGGGATAGAGGGAGAGAGAGAGGGGGGAAGAAAGAAAGGGGCGAGCCCTTGAAAGGAGAAGGCGGTGGGGCCGAGGAGACGGTGGATGAGCGCCCCCGGGGGGGGGGAGGAGGGGGAGTCGAGACATTTTACGAGCTACTTCGCTTCGACTACGACGGACGAACGGACGGCCGTCTGGGAGAAGACGGCTGCTACAGACAGAGAACGAGAGAAAGAGAGAGAGACCGCTACATCTTCTTCTATTACCACCTCTTCGACGACGACTACTACTACTACTACTACTACTGCTTGTTACTACTACTACGAGTACTACCGCCGCAAAAGCTCAATACTGCTACTACTGCTGCCGCGGCTGCTACTACTGACAGCTATATAGTTAGGTGAGCGCATAAGCGGCGCTCGACTAGAGAGCGCTCGGTGGTTGGTTCGTTAACCAGAACACAAGCAGCAGCAGCAACGGGATGCCAATCACGATGACGCCGATGATTAGACGGACGGAAGGTTACCTGCTATCGCATGATGGATCGCGACTTGTTGTTGTTTTCGTTGTTGTTGTTGTTTTCGTTTTTGCTGTTATTGCTATTATCTTCGTCGTAGCCGTTATTGTTTTTGTTGTTGTGGTTGCGTTGTTAGCCTCTTGATGCGCCGAGGTTAATGCTGACAGAGAGAGAGAGAGAGAGAGAACAAAACGCCTGCCAATACCGTCTAGGCTACGTACGACAACCTATGGCCAGCGTCATGGCAATCCATCGCTCCCATTGGGCGGGCAAGCGAGCCGCCAACAGAACGCGGCCGATCGATCGATTTGAAGAAACAAAGTCCTCATTATGCCTATTAATCCAAGGCTAACCAGGATAACCCACGGGGTGATTCAAGGAGCTAGTGTCATATTCAGTAGGCCGGTGGAGGGGAGGATGCCCTCCTGAATGGTGAGTAAACCCACGTTGGAGTAGCAAACGCCTATGTGGTTGGTGATTAGTGTGCTTAGCAATTCATCGAAAACCTAATCAGTGGTAACCGATGGCAACTACTCAGTGAGTGTTTCCCCAGCGGTGTCATCAGTCAGAAAGGTGGCGAACATTTACGAAAAAGGCAATCTCAATGTCTCCCAAAGGCGTTTGTCCCAAAGCATTGTGCCAGAGAACTGTAGGAGCGAAGCAACATGACAATCCTCAGCAATGGCCTAACAACGCGGCTCGCACAGGTTCGCGCATCGTCATCAATTACCTCTGGTCCCTCCCTCTACTTCCCTTTAAACACTCGCGTACACTCTAATCTTATTCTATTCCGTTTGCACACGCTGTCTCTCAAGAAAGTGAACAAGCGAATATCTGCTGTATGAAAGGCCACTCCAAAGCCACTCAAAAGCAAAACATGTACACGTAACATATTATACATAATTAAACTTTTTTTCTACCGAAAAGCGGGTTAGGGGAGGAAATCTCCCGCGGACTGTGTCAGAACGCCCTCAAAGTCATGAGTGCCCGAATCAACATGTAAATTTTGCGAACAAAATGCATGGGCCAGGGACGTGCCGAAGTCTGCCAGTTGGCCGGCGGCGAGGTCTTTCTTGTGCGAAGATGCGTGGCGCTTCTTGTTTTCAGCGCTCTTCGTCGCGGTGACGAAGACCCCGAAAGCTTAATCAACTTACGCCAACCACTGGGCGAGGTGATTGGGCACTGGGTGTGTTATGTCTGTCGATATCGATCGACTCGCAAGTGAAGGCCGTCCCGCGCCCATGCGACTCTAATTATTCCGACCGTACCGTAGCCGACTAAACAGCAGACATCAATAAGCGTGCTTGGTGCTCAGCCATCTGTTTCTGTTGGAAGATGTCGGCTATATATATATATATATATATATATATATAATAACTAAAAAGTCTGTGTAACTGATCTTTCACGACCCTCGAATACTTGCATATCGTTTTCCCGTCTGCTAACAACGATCAATATATATGTATATATATATATGCACTAATGTATATATTATATTGTTCTTACAGAAATAAAATAAGATGTTTTAAGGAACAACGTACCCGTATGCGTGTCTAAGGGATTGATTTTTTGCTTGCATTATTGATTCTACATCCTAGATTATTCAGGAATTGCCAGTTCAATATGCGTTCCTAATAACTACCTAGAAACCTTGAAAACCCATAAAGATTAGCATCGATTGGGGAAACGCTAGCTTTTTCAATATGTCCAGACCTCGGTGCCTCATTGGAGGTATACTTCACGGCGAGCTTCCAAACCCCTAGGGGACGAAGCATGGTTCGGAATTGAAAAACAAAACAAAAACCTCCTTGTTGAAAATTATGTATCTCTCTGTTGAGAACTTCGTTTGCTAAAGCGCAGGCAAGCATATTATTGTATTGCGGACGAAGTAGCCAAATAGCGGAAGATTGCCATGACCGTGGACAACCCTTGTGGCAAGCCAACACGGACGAACAACTAGATAAACAGAGACAACGACACAGATTCCGTAGACACGGACCGCATCTCTGTCAGCGAGTCATTCTTGTGCTCCAGGGCGACGCTAAACGAGCCAAGTTATTATTACAATGGTCCATCAAGTAGCATTGTTACATTTTGTTACAAGTTGAGAACAGCAACAGCAGCTATAACACCAGTTATAGCTATATAACAATAAAATGATCTACAGCAGCAGCAACAGCAGTAACAACAACAACAACAACAACAACAATAATAACAACAACAACAACGACAACGACGACGACAACAACAACAGCAACAACAACAACGACGACGACGGCATCTAATGGCTTATTAGCAAAGACAGACAGAGCGGCTGCCGTATGTTCTCAGCAAACGAATTCATGCTGCTCGAAGTTAGCCCAACGAGCAGAAATCGACGTTATCCAATAGTTCTAGAGAGAGAGCGAGAGAGAGAGCAAAAACACGAAGAGAGGGAGAGGGGGAGAGGAAGAGAGGAAGAGAGAGAGTTAGAGAAGCTAAGTGGCCTCGTCCGTTGGCCTGAAGGCAGGAGCTCTTGGCTATCGTGTCGTCTTGGTCTTCGCCGCCGCTGCTGCCGCTGCCGCCGCCGTCGTCGATGATGATGGTGCGGACCTCGTCCTCGATGCGTTCTTCGCGATGCGTCGATGCCTTTTGCTGGTTCTGCCGCCGCTGCTGCTGCTGCTTCTATGCGAGCTAGAGCCGCCAGCCAATGGCAGCGTCTCTCCCTGCTTCCCTCCGTCCGTCCCTCCGTGCGTTTGGGCGACCTCTTCTGTTCGTCAGGTTTGATCTTCGTCAATCTTCGCCAATCTTCGTCTTCTGCACTACGAGTGCTGTAGGTCGAAGAACGAGGTGGGGCGGCGGGGGACGGGGGGATGGAGAAGCAGAAGACGGACGAGATCATGTTGAAGGGCGCCAGCGCGATCGGCAGCGGAGTCGACGGCGGCTGGGGTGTCACTCGCAGCAGAAGTAGGCGCAGAAGTAGACGCAAAAGTAGAAACAGGAATAGTAGCAGCCGAAGTAAGGCGCAGAAGTAGAAACAGGGATAGCAGCAGCGGCACCAGCAACGAGAACCTCCTTCTCCGGCGGCGTCAAGGCGGATTGCGACGCGTTTGCCCGTTACTAACCAACGTGTATCGATCTATCGACGACTCCTGTTTCTCTCTGCCCGACTAGAACTCCCTGATCCTAAACCCCCCACCCCCCCTCCACGACACATCCCGACCAGAATATCGTGTGCTCCCTGTGATTTCTCTCTATCCACCAGCAGCGCCATTCCATGGTATAGGCAAACTACTACAATAGTAGTAGTAGTAGTAGTAGTAATGTAGCAGCAGAAGTCCTGCCATCTGTAAGGACGATGAAAACCCAGAAGTGATGGTAGTGGTGGTCATGGTACATGGAGATCGACAGGCCAGTCCACCATCCAAGATGATGGACAGCCTGGCTGCTGTTGCTGCTGGAGTTATTGTTATTGTTGTTGGTGCTGGAGTTGTTGTTAATGTTGCAGCTGAGGTTGCCGTTATTGTTGCCAATGTTGCAGCTGAAGTTGTTGTTATTGTTGGTGGTGTTGCTGCCGGTGTTGTTGCTGTTATTGCTGTCAATGTTGCTACTGGAGTTGCTGTTGGTGTTGTTGTTGGTGTTGCTGTCGGTGTTGTTGTTTTTGTTGCTGTTGTCGTTGTTGCTGCCTCTCCTAGAGCAGCAACAGCAACAACGATAGCGGCTTCGTCTCGGGCGGCTCCGGCTGCCTTCCTGCCGGCCGTTCTAGTCTGGTTGGCCATCCAGGCTCCCTTTCCTGCCCTGATCGTGTACGGCGAGAGAGAGAGAGAGAGGGCGAGAGAGAAGAGATAAAGACAGAGCTAGGTAGAGAACCAGAAGCAACGCTATCCATATGATCAGCGGGTGGTGCGCAACCATTTCGACAGTCGGGACAGCCGTCGAGACACCCATCCACATTTCGCACATCCATCCACATTTCTACACACATCTAGGCAGAGTGACACACACATACACCACGCATACAGTCATGTACAGCCACAAGCACACACAGTCGCATATCGTCGTCTGTCCGAGAGACAGACATAGAGACAGAAACAGAGAAAGACAGACACCCACCCACCGATACTGATCCACCCGACCCACTCGAGATGGTCGACCGTCCGTCCGTCCGTTTGTCTGCTCGTTTCCCCAGCCCGACCGACCGAGCCGCCGCTGGCCGGAGGAGCCCACATACATACATACGTTCGTTCATACATACAAACGCACATACATACATACATACAGATCCACATACCCACAAATCCCAGACACAGCAGGCACACATGTGCACACCCATATGCATACATATCGACGCTTTGTACACACATTCAGGCGAGCACACATGCACACATATATACATACACGCTGCTCACACAAGTCCACACGCCGCCGGTACGACATACATAATGTGCCGCCAGCCATCGTCGTCATCTCTTGCTTCTCACTCACTCACTCACCCACCCTCCCTCCCAGTCACTCAGTCCTCAGCCAGGCAACCAAGGAGCCTTCCAGTCCAGTCAGCTAGGCTGCTCGACCCAACTACCACTGATGATGGAGCTGCCGAGGCAGCAGCAGAGGCGGTGAACGAAAGACCCCGATGACGACACCTACTACTAACTACTACTACGACTAATATTGCTGCTGCTGCAGGATGGGTAGCGCATGGGTAGGTCGTTGCGGTGGGCGCCGCCGCCGCTGCTGCTGGTGCTACTGGGGTTGGAGTTGGGGGTGACGGGGGTGCTACTACTGCTGCCGCTGCTGCTGCTGCTCCTGTTCCTGTCCTATATTTCATAATGCAGATCGGTCTGTGCAAACATCAATGGCCGGAGGGAGGCCGAAGGATCGTAGATGAAATCGCTGCCGCAACAGCAGCAGCAGCAGCAGCCGCCGCTATGGGCGGTGGCTATAGCGAAAAAAATAAGAGGAGGAAAGAAAAACAGAGTACCAGTTGGAGGAAGGAGAACCCAACGCGGAGGACAACGAGCAGAAACCAAGGAACACGAGGAAGAGGAAGAAGTAGTCCACCATGACAATGACAACAACAACAACAACAAAACTCAAGGAATAGAGCGACCCAAGCTCGTATGCATGCCGGTGTGCTCTTGCTTATATATATATATATATATATATAGGAACGTTTTTAGTTAGCTGGCTCATTTCGTGTCTGATTCATTCTCGCTTCTTTACATTCTACTTCTGTTGCTCTTCTTCTTCATCTCGGTTTTCTTCTCCTTCTTCATCTTCGTCGTCGTCGTTTCCTTTCCCTCGCGTCGCTTTTTTTTGTTTTTTATCGACAGTGAAGATCTAAGGAATAGAAACAAGCCGACGACGATGAGTTAGGTTGAAGTTGGAATGGTTGAGGTGGAAAGCGGGAACTAGGAATAATGTCGTAATCGTCGTCTTCGGAAAAGGAGCAAACACACAGAGGAAACCACAAAGGTTTCGATCATAGATCGACGACACAGATCGGTATACAGACAGGTAGGCAGACGGGCAAGCATAGCGTCGTCCGACCGACCAGTACGAGCTTTTGATAAGGAGTTTGCTCATCTTAACGACAACCGCGTACGCTGAGCGGACGCGCTGTATAGCGCTGCTGGACCGCCCAACCGACCAATCGGCCTATTGGTATTGCTTCAACTGCTGATACTTCGAATGGTATGCTGTTATTCCTACCAACACAAGTAGACGTAATGCCTTCCATCTGAATCAAGTCTATATATATATATATATATATATATATATATATATGCAGAACTGTAGTACAAACTTGCGTCTCAAAAGAGAGATCCCAAAAAACACAAACAAAAAAACAACGACAAGATGCCAAGGAATGCCTGTTTCTGGTTTAAACACAGTTGCAACACGCTTCGACTGCGCTCGCTGTCGTTTCGGAACAGGACCGCGTGTATAAAGAGGACGGGAAGAAATAGTTCATACACGTCTCGAGTTTTGGGGTTGTTGTTGTTGTTGTTGCTGTTGTTGCTACCGTTGTTTTTGTTGTTGCTGTTGTTGTTGTTGCTACTGTTTCTGCTGTTGTTGTTGTTGTTGTTGGTGTTGCCGTTGTAGCTAAAACTCCTATAGATGGTATTGACAGACGTATCTCGAGGGTGCACAGCCAAAGAGCATGCGTGCGCAACCGAAAGAATTCAGGTATCGGTAGCTGGCGCGGAGCCGCCGCTGCGGCAACGACCAACGACGAAAACGACAACGACGCCTGAGGGCAAAAGTGAATTAAGACGAACGAATTCAGCCGCCGCCGCCAAGACACGACACGCACACTCACAGAGATACACAGAGAGAGAGAGAGAGAGAGAGAGAGAGAGAGAGAGACAGTCAGTCAGACAGAAAGACAGAACTGCCGATCAAGCGGACGACCGGTGACGGGTTTATGACCCACCAGCGAGTTGCGTTGTCGTCGTCGTCGTCGTCAGCAACACTAACAACAGCGACCACGCCAACAATAGCAGCAGCAACAACAACAACAACAATAACAACAACAACAACGACGACGACAAAAATGGCTACAACATCAACAGCAACAAGAATGACGACGACGACGACAACAACAACGAAAACAACAGCAACAAAAATGATGACGACGACGACAACAACAACAGGTTGTCGATGTTCCTGCCACAGGAGCACCAGCAAGAACAACAACAAAAACAGCAGCAGCAGCAACAACAACAACAGCAGCAAGAAACCACAACAACAACAACAGCAACAATATCAACGGCAACCAAAATAGCAAAAACACCACCAAACAACAACAACAACGAAGACGAGCCGATCCAAAGCCCGAAGGAAGCAGAACGAACCCCGGACTGGCGTCATTGGTCGGCAGTGCCATTCGACAGTCTCGCAGCTCGCCTACCTGCCTAACTTTGCCACGATTATCATCATCATCATCATCATCTGCCGTGGCCTCAGCAGCAGCAGCAGCACCATCACTATCGGCATCATCATCGCCGCCGCCGCCGAGATCACGGTGAGGACTCTGATGCCAATGCTGATGCCCGTGAGAGTGGTACCGTTTGGTAGCGTAGCCTAATAGCGTACGACCTCGTCATCGTTGTCGGCAGGAACAGACAGCCCTTTGACCTTCTTGCCGACAGTGGCGACAAGGTCGTTCGTCCACCGCCACGTCGACCGCCGGACGGACGGATAGCTAATAATGGACAGATACGCGGGTCGGTCAACGAATGGAATGATCAAAGGTAATAGATGTACGAATAAATTGATCGATGAAGAGATGATGAAAATGGGAGGATGGATAGATGGATCGTTGGATGTATGCATGCATTCTGCACACCGAAACAAAACGACAACCTTGTGACGACCCTAGACAACCTAGCCCAGGCACTGGATGCCAGCTTTTGCTGCTGGCCTAGCTTGAGCAGCCTCCGACAAACGGACGATCACACCGACCCCACCACAACACACAACACCCCTAATGAGTTGCTTGTTTTTCCCTCTAAACCTATATCACAGGATAGAAGCTGATAGATCGCCTATTACGGTCAATGTGCAATAGAACATACGCATCAAGCGCCGACAATCCTATTAATTAGCTCTGGTCACGTTCCCCCTATCGGACACCTTTACCTCCCTCTGGCGGTGGCGATGATGGTGGAGGTGGCTGCGGAACGTGGGAGGGAAAGTACTCGACCGTCGTCGACATTTAATACGACCACTATAACAAATGTAACGATGACAACGATTATGGCCAGAGCGCTTGTGCAGATAGAGATCAATCACAACGTACACCTCCACGTGTGGGCACAGTCAGTGCCCTCTTTTCATCCCTATTCTATATACATGCATGCATAAACTTAGGTAGACAGATAGCCAGACAGTTCGTGCCTTGTGTGAAGATGAGCGATTGGTGACTCTGCGATAAGCACAAGATACGTCTTTCCCGTTTGCCATCTCAATGTTCTCCCCGCAAAGGCGGCGTCACTAGAAGAGCGGGCGGTGGGAAGGGAAGCAGGCGTACCATATACTACTGTGTGCTTATTATTCGTATTCGTTTTGTTGCTTCTACGGAAAACGTCGACGGCTCTCCTACTAAGCCGAATTTGAGGTAGCTATTTACCTTCCTCTAAATATGTTCCCAATTTGTGCGTTCCAAAGAGTCGCGGTGTTGTTGTTGAGATTGTTACTCTATAAGTTTTTGTACCCGTAGTATACTCGTATTACATTATTATATAGTATAGTACCCGAAATGAATTTTTTTAGTATATTCCTGCATTGCACTCTTCTTAATTAAAGACAGAAGATGTACGCCATTTCACCAGTGCTAATATTGAGTGCTTCACGTATTCACACAAATGTGTTTGTACATCTGCGTCGTGCACGACTTGCAAGACTGAGCTTGCCAATTGGTGGCTCCCTGAAGTACTTGACTAAGTACCAATTCCGGGGGTCACAAACACATACCGGGGCGAGTACAACTGTTGGTTGATTGGTTAGAAAGGAGAATTAATAAAAGTAGTAACGGTAATCTTTTACTCTGACCAATCATATATATATATATATATATATATATATATATACATATATATTTCGATCTCAATGAGTATACTGTGTGTTCGTAACTATTTGCTCCACTCGGCCACCACTATGCGTTGTCGCCCGGTGACGGATACATATGGCTTACGTAACAGAAGAGGCGGTTTCGAACGATTCGTTCTATCCCGCCTCGAATGTTGTTTATTGGCCGCTGCCCTGACTGCGGTCAGCCTATGCGCCCTGGAGTGGGTGGACGACGTGCCTAGGGGTACGTCTAGTCGACGAAGCCCCTCCGGCGAAGATCGGAGTAGAGGAAGAGATCCTTTTTCTCTCTACCCCCATGTATCTCTTTCTCTCTCCATGTATTTGTTAGTCCATCTATCTCTTCCTCTCTCTCTTTCCAGCTCTCTCTGCGTTATGTTAGTGTGTTTCCAGTGGACTACCTCCTTTGTTCTCGAACCGGAGCACCCAAAAGTCAACGTTTCTATCTGCTTGGTGGCGGTGGCGGCGAAGCCAAAAACGGCCGACCAGGCTGTACCGATCGAATCAACCGCAGTATCGATCGACGAATCGTTGGTTAGCCACCAATCAAACCACAACAGCAACAACAACAACATCGATATCAGCACCAACAATGACGACAACAACAGCAACAACAACAACATCAACAATCGAACCAACGCTGCTACGTACAGCTTTCCTCTTCGTTACATAGCTCGCGCGAAGACGCCGCGTAGCCGCGTATCGAATCATCAGCAAACTACGACGCACGAAGCCCCACATCAAGCCCTACATGGTCCAGCGTCCAGTTGCGGCGCCTGAGCCTGGATTCGTGTGGACGGTCTTGGACCGTCCTTGGTGGGGCGATAGGAGAAACCGTGCGTGGGTAGCGCAATGGTGACAGCCGGTGGCCGAAACAACAACAACAGCAATTGCAGCCAGCAAGCCCGCGAGCGGCGTATTTCCTCGTCTTGCCGGCCTTCCGGGTTCAATTCCCCGAAGTGGAATTGATGCTGGTGCTGCTGGTGCCAGGAAACGTATCGCCTGCCGCTTCTGTGGGTCTGTCTCGAGGCTGGATGAGGGCTTGTTATGCAGCTGTGGTCGTGCCGCTGTTAATTGGCATTCGACCGCCGACAGCTCCGCCCACTAACTACTCGTATTAGTTAACGTTGGCGGCTACTTGCTGTTGCTGCTCCTGTTGTTGCCGCTAATAGAACTACCGCGACCATCACCAACAGCAGCAGCAACAACGAGTGCTGCCCAAATACTAAGCCGCAAATACACAACAACAAGAACCACGACAACAACAACAACAACACCAACAACAACGGTTACGATTAGTTATCGAGGACCACCACCGCTCGACCTGCCGGTTACAGGTAGTTCGCGTCGCGTTGGTTGTTTTTTGTTTGAGTTGTTGTTGTTGTTGTTGTCGCAACATAGAAGCATAGACAGACACTTTTTGAATAGCATTTCTGGGACGAGGTGACACGCTGGAGGTAGGTAGCCTGGACCAACCTCTATACTGCTACGGTACTTTTGTGCTACTTCTAGGGTGCTTCTGTGCGACTTCTAGGGTACTTCTGTGCGACTTCTAGGGTGCTTCTGTGCGACTTCTTGGGTACTTCTGCGCGACTTCTAGGGTACTTGTGTGCGACTTCTAGGGTACTTGTGTGCGACTTCTAGGGTACTTCTGTGCGACTTCTAGGGTACTTTTGCGACTTCTAGGGTACTTCTGTGCGACTTCTAGGGTAGTTCCGTGCGAAATCTAGGGTACTTCCGTGCACTTGTAGGGTACTATTAGGGTTCTTGTACGCTGCTTCTAGGGTACTTTCATACTGTCAAGCCCGGTGACATGGTGCATTCGCGTGCGCCTGGCGACCGGAGGAGACATATAGCACAGGTTCGACCCCGCTGTTGCACATTTGTACGCATGGGGTCCGTCTTACGAAGCAATGCGAAAGCAAATACGTGGGGACGTTCAATGTTGGCTGAGAGGCACGGTCTGGTCGCGCCCACTCATATGACTAAAATCCACGCTTTGAATTTGGATTAACTTGAAAGAACCTGAACGGCTCTCACGTGCTGAGTGACTCAATCGATCGAATATAATCTCACAGTTTCGTTTATACAATATCTTATATTGCAAAAGGTGACTCTCTGTTATGTTATCGGAAATATGTAGATGAAAAGGCTATACAGCCGCGAATAGGTGAACGGCGTAAAACCGTCGAACAAAGCATGAACAGCAACTGTAGCAGCAGCAGCAGCAGCAGCAGCAACAACAACAACAATGGCAACAAAAACAACAAGAACAACAACAACAGTGGCAACATCAACAACAACAACTTGGTGAACAACTACAACGATTGTAATGTTCATGCCGATGACAACGACAAAGATGAAAACAAGCCACCCGGTATAGGTGGCTGTCCTATTCCTATTTTGATTGCTGCTACTGCTGTTGCTGACGCTTAGGACTTAACTGGTGGTCTGCTGGACAACGCTGGGAACCGGCAGAAGTAATGGTGACGTCGGTGTCAGCGGAGACGCATTAGGCGATCGCATCGGTCGCTGCGGGCTGCTTACAGCCCGAATACGCACGTCAGACATCCAGGCCGAGACGACGAGCTTGAGCTACGGGTCGAGCTTGGACGAACGAGTCGCAGAAGTGGGTGGCAAGGGATGAGAGTTATTAGTGTTGCACTTCCACCAGTCTCTACGTTTGTTAATAGCAATTGCCGTAGTAATCGTCGCAACAGTGGAGTAACTAGTGGTAGATAGATTTAAAAGCGAAACTGGTTGTAGTGACGTCTCGAGCAAAATGCTGCTGTCAAATAGTTCGCAAAGCCGACACCGGCAGCATCGGCAGCTGCAGCGGTAGGGAAGGAGCACTGTATCACACTGGCATCAATGCGGTAAGTCGTTGGCTGGACTATACAGAGTTCGTCAATGGTCTATAGGCTCGTCCATTGGTCCATTCATTGGCGGCTGGCCAGTCATCCTCGACGTTGTCGTCGAAGCACAGCTAAGTAAGTTGCTGTAGATTGGTTGCGGACTACTAGGTTGATGACAACAATGACGTCCATTATATAGTTGTTTTTTACTAGCCAGGCAGTGAGTCAATCGAGCCTGCATAACCGGCTGTTTGCCTGCCTGAAACTAATCCATCTATGACTGCGCTTCCTCGTTGGTTATGGTAATGTTGACGGTGGTGGTGGTGGTAATGTTGATGGAGGTGATGGTAGTGTTGATGGTGGCGGTGGTAATGTGGATGGAAGTAATGGTAATGTTGATGGTGGTGATGGTAATGTTGAGGGTGGTGATTGTAATGGAGGTGATGATGGTAATGTTGATGGAGGTAATGTTGATGGTGATGGTGGCGCTGTTGGTGGGGTTGATGGTGATGGGGTTGATGGTGATGATGGTGATGTTGATGGAGGTGATGGAGGTGAGGATGCTGAGGGTGATGGAGATGATGGTGGTGGCGATGTTGATGATGACGGTAAGTCTGGTGGTGGCGGTGGTGGAGATACCGATGGAGATGTTGATGACGATTATGTGCTGTTGCTGCCATTGCTGCTATTGATGATTGCGTTTGGCGCTCCAGCAGCAGCAGCGGCAACAGCGGCGGCGGCGGCGGCCTGCCAGCCCATTCTCCTGCTGCTGCTGTTTCTCGTACAGTGGTCGCTGCCGCGCGTCGTCTGTCTCCTCAGTGGCGGCTGCAAGAGCGAGCGACCGAGCGACCGAACGAACGAACGAGCGTGCGAGTGGGCTTAAGGCTGCAGCGGGAACAGCGGCGGTGGTGGCGTCGTCGTCGTCGTCTGCGTCGGCACGACACCAACCAACCAACCAGGCCGCCAGCCAGTTGTCGTCGTTGTCGTCGCCGCCGAGGAAAGGCCGCCGCCGCTGCCGTCGCTATTGCCGCTGCGTCGAGCCTGCTACAGTAGAATCTCGCCATTCGGCCGGCGAGAGAGAGAGAGAGAGTAAGGGAGATAGAGAGAGTGCGGCAATCCAGCGGCGCTCTCCCACTCTACTCTAGCCAGTCTCGTTTGAAGATTTACAACTTTACTTGCTGCTGCTGATGATGATGCTGGTGATGCTGCTTTTGCTACATGGTAGCCTGCTGCTGCCTGGCAGCGTTCTTGTCTCGCTGTCCCAGCGTCGTGCCTGCTTGCGGCCTGCGATAGATGGATGGGTGAATCGATGGATGGATAGATGGATGGATGGACGGGTGGATGGATGGAGAGCTACATGGAGGATGAATGGTTGGACGAATGGGCGAACGGATGAACGGACGAATAGTTAGGCCTTGGAATCACCACATAGGCCGGCCGGGCCGGGCCTGCAACGGCTCTGCCACCGATGATGATGATGATGACGATGGTCTTACCGCTACACGCCGACTACAACGACAACAACAACAACAACAACTGCTACTAATACTACTGCTACCACTACAACTACTCATACTACTACTACTACTACTACTACTACCACCAAGACCAAGACCACGACCGATACACGGCTACCTATTGCTATTCCTGCTGCTGCTGCTACTGCGACGCCGCTACGACGCTAATAGTAGGCTGCAGTACCTGGCTTGGGTAGTTGTCGTCGTCGTTGTTGTTGTTGTTGTTGCTGCTGCTGCTGCTGCAGATGTCGTTGTTGCTGTTGTAGATGTCGTTGTTGTTGTTGTTGTTGCTGGTGTAGATATTGTTGTTGCAGTTGTTGTTATCGTCGTCGTCGTCGTCGTCGCTAGTCCGCTCAGTGGGTAGACGCGTTCTTGTCCGCCGCCGCCGCCGCTGATACGAGAAGCGGGGAGAGAGAGAGATGGGCTGGGGTAGGAAATATGCTAGGAGGGTTAGAAAGGCTAGCAGAGTTGGAGAGAGAGAGAGAGCGGGAGAGAGAGAGAAAATGTGCCTGTTTAGGTTGGTCCTTGGGCTGGCTGCTGTTTGTTAAGGCAGACAAACCAACCGACAAACGAACGAACGAACAGAGCCACGGACAGACGAACGAACGGACGGACGGACCGCTAAACCTAGGCTGGCCTAGCCAACTAGCAAGACGACGAAGGAATGGACGCAGTGGACGACGGAAGATGGCGATGGCCACCAACACCACAACCACCATCTTCATCACCATCGTCGTCTCGACATCATCATCATCATTATCATTACTATCATCATCGTGGTGCCGGTGGCATAGTCGGAGCTCCATGTACTACTTCCACCACCATGCCCACCACCGCCACTCTGAACCACGCTGAACACGCTACAACCGCCGACAACGTCGACGACCGACCGCGATTGCAAAGAGTAGAACAACTTCGGCTCAACTGCTAGCAGCATGAGCAGCAGTAACGAGAGCGCGCACTCCTACGACACAACAACAACAACAACAATAACAACCACAACAACAACGGCTGCTACAACAACAACAACAACAACAGCAACAACGACTGCTACAACAACAACGACATGAGCAGTCAAGACCAAAGACATCATACTTAAGAGTCGATGTGGGGTGTGATGCTTGTCCTTTTGGCCAGCCTGTTCCGGACTACTTAGTTCGAAACAGGCAATAAATAGATAGACGGTGGTTTCTTATGTTCCTAGGTTTGCCTACAAAGTCTCTTGCTTCTGCTGCTACTGCTGTTGTTGTTGTTGCTATTGGCTTCTGTAAACGTCGCTCTTGGCGTTATTGTTTTGTTGTAAATGTTGCTATTGTAGATGTTACTGTTGCAACTGTTGTTGCTCTAGATCTCTAGATGCTCGGCTGCTGCTATTGCTGCTGTTATTGCTGTTGTTGTTGTTGTCGGACTAATTACGAATGAAAATATCGGTAGATGCGGTTGTCGAACTTTATCCCTGTCCACCATATGGTGACATATCTCTGACATCAGAAAGCCATAGAGAACAGACGCCCTGCAAGAGAAGTCAAGCTCATTTCTAATCTCAACGTTGCTTGTTGAGAATTAGCTTAGCTTCCGAGCTACGCTGCCAATCTCTCCGTACCGACCAGAGACTATCGACACAAAGAGCGAAAAGTATGAAAAGAAAGAATGAGATATATAGGCAGAAAATAACGTTATCTCTCAACAGACACATTATACATGCCTAAACGCACGTAAATATGCGTACGGAAGCGTATGAGCCCTGCCCGTTCGTGCGGCCTATATCGGGTAGTCGGGATCCGAGGAACGCAGATTGCACAGGACTATGGCAAAGCCTGATCGTGCTGACCCCGTCTGTCCTAAACTACGGGACTGCTTTCGCATTGCTTCGTAAGACGAACACCCCATAAACGGAAATGTGCAACTGTGGGACTCCCGAACCCTATGTGCACTTATGTGTCTCCTCCGATCGCGAGGCGCACGCGAATGCACCCATCACGCCACCACAGGCCTACTAACACCATAACTAGCATGCGCATAACGCATGTCATCAATACACCCGACTACATTCAACCCGACAGGCATGCATAAATGCGTGCATGCAGCCCCTATTCCTTCGTCCCAGCGTCGACCGTAGCGGCTACCGCCGGCGTCAAGACCAGCGTAGAGTTCCAGAACCACGACCCGGTGGTCGCGGTCGTGATGAACTGGTGGATCAATCGGTCAGATCAATAGTGAAACAAACTACTGATTCGCATACAGGACTCGCAGAGAGGCAGATAGACAAACAGACAGGTAGGTAGGTATTCGATTGAAGAGCAGGACAGAACCAAACGCTGCAAAGATGACCAAAACCATAGCTTCCGGCAGCCGAGAGCAACAACAGCATCAAGGCATGACCTAGTCCTGCTAGGCCGGCCGGTGCGATCTTCGTCCTGCAGGACTCGTCTAGTTCCTGGCTGTCCTGTTTCTTCACTCGGCCTACCTGGACTTCTATGACCAGCTAGCTAGTGAACTCTCCCCTGGTTCAGTTACTCCAAGGTGCGTACGCGCCTCGAAATTAGCTAGGGTATCGTTGCTACTTGCTAGCAATGTCACTGCTGTACTACAAGTTATTGTTGTTGTTGTTGTTGTTTTTGCTGATGTTGTTGTTCTTGCTGTCCTTGCTGCTGCTGTTGTTGTTGTTGACCAAGCTGTTGTTGTTGTTGTTGCTCTAGTATAATTGATGGTAGTGAATGTAGTTCTATCCAGCCTGTTCCTGGTCGTGATCCTAGTCGCGATTCTTGTTGTGGAGTCTCTGGTTCATCATCGTCGTCGAGATCATAATGGCAGTAGCGCGACAGTGGGGACCGAATGGGGGGAGAGTGCTGCTGCTGCTGCTGCTGCTGCTGGAGGACGACAGATCAACAGCTCACCCAGTAGCAACCGTGGGAGAGACGCGAGAGGCATTGTTGTGTGATCTAGCCAAAATGGTGTCTATGTCTGGGTCTGCTTGTGTGTGCGTATGCATCACACTGTGGGGCGATCACAATGGTGATTATGAGTGCGACTGACAATGATGGTGATGGTGACGCTGACGACGCTCGTGCTGCTGCTGCTGATGATGATGATAGTGACGAAAAAGCTTGTGACGATGCTCACACGGATGCTGCACGCACGCTGCACAGCGGTGTATGCTCAATCTCTTTCGCTCGTTATTCGATTTATCTGCCTACCCACCCCGGTCCCCCTTCACCGCCTCCCCCTCTCTCTATTCCCAACTATATGTCTCTCGAGATCTATCTATCTCTCTCTCTCTCTCTCTGTGTCTGTCTCTCTTAGACACACAAATGGGGAAAAACTCGTTTTTCGTAGCGCCAGTGTGCAGTAGTAGTAGTAGTTGGATGGCCTACCCCCGAAACTCCGCCGCTCGACTTCATCCGGCCCTGCTGCTATGCACATATATATATATATATATATATATATATATATATATGGATACCAACATGTATAGAGATATGCATGTATATATATATATATATATATGCATAGACATATATGCACGCAAGCACACAGACTGACTGATGCATTAGGCAATGTCGTAGCGTGACTAGTACACTGCTGGGTGAACTAGAACACACAAGTTCAGTGAAACTCAACGATCAACGTGGAAGAATGAAGGAAGACAAGAGCGGGCTGGCGGCGAAGAGCTTGTTCAGCTGCTGCTCGATGTTCTCCTGCTACCGAAGTGACGGTGATGGCCGGTCAGGCCGCCTCTGTAGCAGCAGCAGCAGCAGCGGCAGCGCCGAGTTTGCGATTTCGTCGTCAATAGGCGGAACCTGTTAGCAGCAGTAGCCGTTAGTAGTTATAGCCCGCCCATTCCTATTGTTGGGTGTTTTTTTTTTCTTTCTCTCATACACTCTCTCTCTCTCTCGTTTTCTCTCTCGTTCGTAATTTTCCTTCTTCTCCAGTTCATTTTTGTTTCTCTTCTTCTTTTTCTTCATCATCTCATTGTTGTTGTTGTTGTGGTTGGCGTTGGCGGTGGCGTTGTTGTTGTCGTTGTCGTTGTCGTCGTCGTCGTCGTCGTCGTTATTGCTCTTATTGGCTTCATTCGGGGAATCGAACCCCGAAGCTTCGGATAGCGTCGTCCTTTCCTTTCGTTTGCACGCGAAGTTCCTCCTGCCGGTTCCACCCCGTGTGCCGAGATGGTGGTGGTGGTGGTTATGGTGGTGGTAGTGGTAGCGATGGTGGTGGTGGTGGTGGTGATACGCGCCATTGGACACAGATGATGTACTCTCTCTACGCGCCCCGCACAAACAGACACTATACACACACACATCAAGACTCTCTTCTTGCCTTTCAATTATGTCGTTGTAGTCGTCGCGCGTGCGACCGCGTCGTCTAGTAGCCGCTATTCGCCGTTGTCATATGTATGGCCGTGTATGAATGTTCTGTGGCCATGCAGAAATTAGTCGATTCATCAAGAGATGGGGATCATTTCGTCCGTGGCGCAGACATTACGAACGATGAAAGCTCGCGCAAAGTGCCATGTATCGATCTGATAAAGGCAAGCTAGCCTAGCAAATGAACACTAATAACAATTACTATTATTATTATTATTATTATTATTAAGAATATTAGTGTTAATATAGTGTGTTATTATACTAATCATGTGAATGCTAGCTTTTATTGTTGCTCCTTCTGCTTGCTCTATTTCATCCGTAGCATTACTATTGTTATTGCTAGGATAGTAGTTGATTTTATATTGTTGATGTAACTATCAGTCTGATTCTGGCTGTTATTATGGTTAGATCATTATGTGTACAACGTACAACGAATCGTTCTAGCGATGTAACGTTACAAACATTACATATGTCGTCTTTCTGCAGTTCACGTAATTGCTACGTGTTCTTTGCCTTGTTGTTGCTATATATATATATATATATATATATATATATATTTATATATATATATATATATATATATATATATATATATATATGTAGGAAGACATGTTATTATAATTACAAGAAAATTAATATTATTCGTCTCGAAAAGAAGAAGAGAGTAATGAGTAAATAAAGCTTAATTCATTTGTGGCTGTCGTCTCTCTACTGCTGTTACCGGATGGAACTGTCTATTCTTCTGACGTAATTGTAAGCTTTATACATATATATATATATATATATATATATATATAGAGAGATAGATAGATAGATACGCTAGCAGACGGGGTAGTGTCTATCAACAACGCGTTTGTGTTTTCTCGAAAAAGGGTTGTGTTTGTGCCAGGTAAATTGGTAGGCAAGTAGGTCGGCAAGTGTTTTTGCCGTCTCCGCAGGTCCGCTACGACTGGAAGGTTGTTTGGTCAAATGAAGAAGAGACGAGCATCTCTATCTACCTATCTAGCTATCTATCTATCTAGCTGTCTAAGCTTCTATAGCGCTTCGCTGTTCTGTCTGTCGGTCTGTTTGCGATGGTTCGCGCAGCGGACAGCCGCTGGCTCAGGCGCGTAGGCCAACTGACCAAAGCAGATGCCACAACGGATCGGCGTTTTGGTCGAAGCAACTACTACAGCAGCAGCAGCAGCAGTAGCAACAGAAAACGCCGTAGTGGTCTGCCTCTGGCTTCGGGGCGGAGACAAGTTTCACCAGTGTCACGGGTGACAACGGGGAACACTTTGTCAACCATGGCTATTATTATTATTATTATTAACCAACAAGTCAGCCACATTAGGCCACTCGCCCAGCCCTACGGACGAAGGGGAAGTAGCTGAAGAAGTGACCACGACAGCGATGGCGATGATGACGTTTCGAGCCGGCCGATCGAAAAGCGCCACATCTCAAGCAAGACTCGCCACCTCCAGCAAACCGCAGCAGATCGCCAGAACTGCAGAAGCTGCAGGCTCTTGCGCAGAAGCTGGTGGTGGTGCAGTCGCAAACGGCGGCAACGAAAGAGTAACCCGGGGGGGGGGGGGGGGGGGTGAGGGCTCGGCTAAAGTGGCTTTGCATTGTTTTTGTGTTTCGTCCACGGACAACAAGAAGACATCGGACATGAAGACGACGACCGACGAAAGGAGGAAGTCGTCTTCATCTCCGATGTCTTGAAGGGAGGCGTCGAGGAAGAGACGAGCGGAAAGAACGGAGATGGAGTCGACAAAATAATGAAACAATAGAAAATGCAGAAGAAGCAGAAAGGAAGGATAGCAGAACAAAGGGGAAAGAAGGCAGAGGAGGCAGAAACGACATGGCGACGACAACAGCACAAACAACAATAACAATAACAACATCTACAACAGCAACAAAAACAACAACAATAACATCTACAACAACAACAGCAACAACAACAACGACAACGACTAGCGTCACAGACGCATTCAATCAATTCTCCACGATGAACGGGATCTTTCGTCCAACCACTAACGAACGCCAGCATCAATACCAACGCTAGCAGCTTTTGCTGCAGTAACAGGTTAAAGGCGCGGTAAAGATTGTCCGTCAGAAAAGACGGTGGAACGTTCACACCTTCCGTCGGAACGGCGGCTGTTGCTTCTGTTTCTGACGGCATTGTTATGACTGTTGTTGTTGTTGTTTTTATTGTTTTTTTTCCTGTTATTGTGGTTGTTGTTGTTGCTGCAATTGGTTCTACCCAGTGCTTCAACCCCAACATGGACGGGTTAGTTAATCAGTATATGACCAGTGGCCGATTCCTTCCGCCCGAAGAAGAGAGGAAGAGGGAGAGAGAGGCAAGCGAAAATAGATTATATATATATATTGGAAAGGAAGAGGGTGACAAATTACGAGAGGGACATAAAGATTGAATCGAGGGGAAGGGGACGCCTCATATATATATATATATATATATATATATATAATATATATATATATATATATATATATATATATATATATATGCGGAAAGGAAGCGCACACGTAGAGGAGACTGATTCGTGCAAGCAAACCGCGAACGCAAAGGAATTATTCCAAGAGAAAAAGAGGCAAAGCGGTATACGAGAATAGAGAAGTACTCTCTCTCTCTCTCTCTGTATATATATATATATATATATATATATATATATATATATATATATATATATATATATATATATATATATATATATATATATATATAATATATATATATATATATCAAATAATAGTCACGATGCCAGGAGAAAGAAGAACTGCTCATAACACAGCACGCAGCTACTCACTGCCACAGCAACGACAAAAACGTTAGCAACATCGGAAAACCAAGCTGAGAGAGGACGCGCGTCTTCCTGCCGACGAAGACAACGATGAACGAGACAGGGAGAAAAACAGTTTACAGAGTGCTGTGGACTTCGGCCTGTCGCACAAGCTACTACGCTCCGGCCGAAGACGACGACAACGACGACGACGCCACGGTTGATGTTGATGTTGATGTTTCTGCTTCTCCTTCTTCTGCTGCTGTTGTTGTTGTTGTTGTTGTTGTTGATGATTCTACTTCTGCTGCTGCTGTTGTTGCCGGTGTGTGCAGGGTTCGTGTTCTTCAACTCATCAGCAGTTGCTTCATCTCAATCATCTTCTTCTTTTTCAGCAAGCGCGATCATCTTCTATTTCTTCTTCTCATCGTCGTCGTCTTCTGTGTGGACCTCTCTGCGTGCGCGTTTCTGGAGGAGACTGCGTCAGCCTGCTATGGCCACCAGTACCAACTACTACTACTACTACGATTTCTACGCCAGGGTCTGTACGGTCGGCCGGTCGTTCCACCGAGCGGGCAGTTTTTTCTCTGCGACGTTGTTGCGGCTGATATTGTTGTTATTGTTGTTGTTGTTGTTGCTGCTGCTGCTGCTGTTCTCGCTGTCATTGTTGTCGTTATTGTTGCTATTATTGTTGTCGTTATTGTTGCTATTATTGTTGTCGTTGTTGTTGCTCCTGTGGTTGACTGTTATTGTTATCGCAGTTGTTCTCGTTATTGCTATTGATTCTGCTGTTGCTGCAATTGTTGTTGTTGTTGTTGCTGCTGCCGCCTGATGTTGTTGTTGCTGCAGTTGTTGTTGTTGTTGTTGTTAGTAATAGCACCTCTGGCAGGCGACGCTGCTGACACCAGCACCACCAGCAGAGTGGAACTCCACGACGTCACGGGTTCGTCTAGTCATAGTCGTAGACATCGTCGTCGTCGCTGGAGACCTCAACATGACCGTTGGATCAACAGCGTCTCACGACATCGCTCGTTCATTTGCAAACAAGCTAACTGGTCTTTCTCTCTGTCTCTCTTTATATATATATATATATATATATATATATATATATACATATACGTATAAATATATCCCTCCTTCCTCCCCTTCTCTCGGTTTCCCTTCTCCTTGTTTTTTCTTCCTTTCCTTTCTCTCGTCGCTCTGTCCGTCTCGACTGCGCTTACGGGACGGGCGTGTATTGCAGGCGTGCGTCCGCCGTGCTTTGGTTTTTCTATGTAGATGATGAGTGTATATGTCTATGTGTGCGTTCGAGTGCTTGTTTGTTCGTCTGTCGTCGTGTGATCATCGCATCTCTCGCATTGTTTCTGTATGCGCTTGTGTGGCCTGTGTATGCGTTGCTGAGCGTATCACGCGTGCAGCGCCGCTTTGTGCAGCGCCGGCGGTGTCGGTTAGTTCGGTTTAGTCGCTATACGCGTTGTTATATATGCAGATGCGAGCGGAGATTGTCGTCTGCCGTCAGAGACAGCGCAGCGATGGAAACGTCGATGGATCATCGATCGTGGTCTTTTGTTTTTTGTGACTGCCAGCTACACAAGATCGTTAGCACCACTGGGTTCCAGCAAAGGCCGCACAATCATAATCATACGGTTCAACCTACGCAACTATTGCAAGCGCTAATGCGAGAAAAAGACAGATAGTGACAACATAAGCTTTGTCTCTCTCTTCCCCCTCTCCCCGATCTCTCTCTCTCTCAATAATTAATATATATATATATATATATATATATATATATATATATATATATATATATGTCTCTCTCTCTCTCTCTCGGTTAACCCTGTAACCGTTGGTAACGCTGCTGCTGCTGCCGCCACCTTCCTCCCTCAATCTAGCCGATCGCTTGCTTCCACACCTCATGTCGAGATAGCCACATGGTAGTAGAGCCGGTAACTTGGTATGAAGCGATATATATTTATACTATAAATTTATATATGCATATATTTACATTGATACCCATCAAAGGGCTGTCAATAGACAGCTACGATACACGCAACCATTCATGGCACCAGGCAAGCCCACCTTGCTGTTTTGGTCAACGGGCCAGTGGCTATCTGCCTTCGCAACAAACGGCATTGGAAGAGCAAAACGTTCAACAACAAATTCAGGCACAATGGCAGATTGAGTCCTAAACTTCTACATACAAAGAAATATATATATATAATAATAAAGGCATTATCTACTCAGTTCCGTTCTATTCCCCGGCTAACTGTCATGGTGGACATGACCGGTGACTGAAACAAAACAGTACAAATCGAACTGTACCGCCTATACCGTAGATGAACGCTAAAGACTTCGTTCAATGGAAGAATTCTTGAAAGTAGAAGGAGCACGGCAAGGCATCAATATTCGCCAAAAAAAAGTAGAGATGTTGTAAATCAGTTTGTAACACATTCTGATCGTCTGATCATGTGCGACACGCAAACGTAAACATATTACATCAAGATCGCTCATTACACTAACCACATCGCACATCAAGCGGTATTTGCTATGATTATTGATGTTGCTGTTGTTATTCTTATTATTTATGCTATTGTCTTCGTCGTCATGTCTAACCGTAAAGGCATGCCCGTTATGCATGTTATGCATTTCAGCCCTCGAACTGCCATGATCCGTGAAAATAATAGCAGTCAAGATAACAGTAATACATCTACCACTTTAACTGCCAGAACAATGGGGACAGATGTGTATGTCAACACGTTTTCCCTGCGGACCGTTAATATGTGTACATCTGCGAATAATACATATAAATATTGATCCAAATAGAACGTGTCAACAGATACATCTGTGATAATTATTATAAAGACATATATATATATATATATATATATATGTATTTAGGTATTGTTGCTGTTTGTGATGTAGGGTAGTCATTTGTGTTTATTTGTGACCTTACTAATGGGGCCTAGTACATAGCGCGTATGAAACGTGTGACCTTTTCACTGATCAAATTTTAGGGAAGGCATTCACTAACGCCGAAAAAGGACTGCATGGTGGTCTGTATAGAAGGAAACGTGGTCTAACGTGACCTTCCAATATCTCAAAACATTTTTAGCAAACGCTAACTCAAATATTTTTTGTTCGACCAGACGCTACTGCGGCTGTGGCTATCGACAAAGGTACAGAACGAAGTTTTGCCCATGGCGAACACTGACCACTACATACTCCATGCTTTCGTCGTACAATGCATTCGCGATTCTCGACATAACTCGCGAAACTTGCCACAAACAGAAGGACTGAAGATTTTCGATGCCACATCGAATCACATGTTTTAATTCCATGTGCTAAAGGTCGGGCACTTGATAGCCACACAAATCGAAAGTGTTTATCAAGTGCAAGGCAGTGCCGGCACACTTACGGCGTGCCCGCAATCGACTTACAAAGCCGAATAAAGCAAAGCTCCAAGATTTTGTACATATCGCGATTCGACAAAAAGTTTGTTCAAATATTTATGTTTTCTATTGTAGGCGCTTGGTAAGCAATCTAGAGTTGTCCTATATTTCCGGTAAAAGTTTTGAATTTTGCATGTATCGCATCTGTTGCGTTCCCAGTAGACTGACTATCCCTAGACGAATCCTTGTTTTGCAAAAGTTTCCATTAACAATATATATATATATATATATATATATATATATATATATATATATATATGCGATTTGTTGATATAACAGATACGTCAATAACTGGGACAACAGCATACATTATTATAAACAAGAGGAACTGGACGTGTACTATCGCTATGCAATCTTTGTAAAAGTGTATGCATAGTGCTTTATCTATCTAGGCTATTATAGGACAGTTGCAGCCTATTTGTTTTGTCCATTAGCAGGACGTTGACGAGGAAAGAACCAACGAAAAAATGTTTGGCTGCCCTATCTACAGAAGCAATACTGGAATGTCTGAACACAGTAGACCTATCTAGTCTTGAGTTGTATAGATCGGTGCGTTACAATGTCAGTTTCTTACACCTTGTATGTCGACTGAACGCTATCAAGTTCACGTTTGCCTTTGTCTGAACGCAAAAGATGATAGCTTCCTGCTGAACGAAATTAACGCAAACTAATGACGAACAATAACCAGGGTCGCATGCGGAATATAAGAAAAAAAGGAAAACTAACAACAATTGTTCAAACAATGTGCGACAAACGATATGAGAACAAGCATCGCAATTGCAGTTTCTGCCGGGATAGCAGCACAACTCGAGCAAAAGATTGTTAACACCTAAGTCAATCGTTAGCTAAGGATTGCAATCTTTTGAACTGCCCTGAACAATTGCGTCAGATAGACGATAGATTCAGAGCATAGTAAAGAAGGTCGAGGGTGAAGATTTATAGATACTGACACAAATAAACAACAACAGTTAACGTATGCGTAATGTATACAAGCGTCTTAGAGGCACTTGCGTATAAAGAAGCTACGCGTGCACCATTTCCAGGACGACCGAGATATCAATCATCCGTCATGGGAGAGCTCATCAATTAGGCAATGGTAATGCGCCATCTCTTTGTTGAGGCAACTGTGCCGCCTGTTTTTTTTTGACCTGATACGACGAGATCAGACGGCTGGCAATGCAATACGAACGCATAAAAAGACATCAGCGGCGATCTAGGTGCGCAGTAAGGTTAAACGTTCCCAAAACCTATCGATAACTTTTGCGGAACTCACTCTGCGGGCGGTGAAGATTAGCCGGTAAACTTTCGGGAGCAGAACATTTGCTGCCCAATTTGGAAGAACCAGGATTGCATCCAATTAGACGATTACTGCCCGGCTGAGTCCCGAGTTTCAGACCCACGGTCAACGACGACGACGATCTTGAGACGCAAGGTCATCAAATTCCACGTTGCAAGGTTCATCTGTTTGTAAACATCACTAGGTCAACATCACGTAGATGTGCCCTTGTCGTACGTTCGAGCTCTTACAAGCGTCAACGCATCGAAATTGTTTAGCACACAATGCGAGAGCGTCTCATCGCTGGCGTCGGTAGAGCGCGGTATTGAAGGTCTCGCCTAGCTTATTCTAGGCGGACCCTTTAGTATACGTATATATGTAGGTGCATGGTTGTGGATTGACCTAGATGAACGCATGTATGGACTGCAAATTGTTGGCGGCACATCTACTAGCTGGGCAGGCAGGTAGTCGATGGCCGAGGCATGACTTATCCTCCACGCCTGCCCTATCCGGGCATCCGCAGCTGCCGCAACCGCTATTGCTGCAGCTGCCGTTACCATTGCGGGTCGTTTCGATTCAGCCGAGAGACGACGCACCGCTGGGGCGGTATTGTATGGGGGGGGGTGCGTGCGCCATAAATTCATATTATAATCTTCATCATCATCATCGTGACCATTACCACCATCATTCCCGGCAGGCATGAAGGAGAAAACTCAATATTTAAATTGCATTTCATAATCAGCATGTCCAACAGGGAACGGAACGGTGTGCGTTTGCAGCAGTTCCTCCCTCCTATGCTCCTGCGAGCCCCGTCCCGGCCGTGCCCAGGCGGTCCACCCGGCGCTTTGGCCGCGTCTGCCCCATCTTCTTCTACCCCCTGTGTAGTTGTAGTTGTTGTTGTTGTTGTAGTGGTAGTAGCAGTAGTCGTGTGGTATCAGTAGAAGCGGCCGTGGTGGTCTTGGCATCGGCTACGGCCGACTACAGAAGTCTGCGCAGCACGAAGGGATGGTGGGGTGGTTGGGTAGGTGGTCCTTGGCGGGTGGCGAGGCGCCTATCCATGGCTAGGCCAAGCCGTGTGCCTAGGCGCCGAGTGGCGTTCGTTGCCCGCCCGCTGTTTCGCCGTCACATTCGTCGTCGTCTCGATGCAGACTTATTCCTCATCCACTCCCCCTCGACACCCCGCCCGTCCGCCCCTCAAACAGGCAAGCCGGCGGTCGCCAAGCATCCAGCCAGCGCCCTCTGTGTGTCTGCCTGCCTGTCTTTCCCCGCCTTCAACGACGCCCCCCGACGACGATGTCTACGCGGCCAAGTCTCCGGCCGCCCGGAGCACACTCTGCACCCTCAGACCCCCGACTCAATCTCACCCCCTTCTCCCGGCCCGCGCCCCTCCGGAGGAAGACTGGAAAGAAAGAAGAACCGGCGAATGAGAGACCTACCGGCCGTCTGCCCGTCCAAACCCACGAAGCCATGAACAAACGAACACCAACGAACTAAGGAATGAAGAAAGCATAGACACAGGGTGAGCTTGAACTGCCCGACGGGCGCGAACGCGCCGGCGCACGACAATGTCATCCGCGCAGTAGTAGTAGAAGTCGTAGTAGTAGTAGTAGCAGGAGTAGGAGGAGAAGTACCAGTAGTGGAAATAGTGCTCGTGGTAATGGTACACCATAGTAGAAGTGCTTGGTAGTGGTGGAACTGCTGCCGCTGGTAGCCAACAAGAGCCCAGTGTCAGCCGCTTGCGCCTGCCTTGCAGTGAGCGCTCAGCTGCCAAGCGCTCTGCTAGAGCATTAGCAACAGCAGCGGCTGCTTCTGTGGGCGCTCTAGTTTGCCTCTCCACTACGCACCACCAACCACTATATACCAGCAAGACGGCCAGCACAGCACAAATATATGTGTGTGTGAAGACTTTGAAGAAAGGCAGAACACAAACTGAGATCACGATAGAAAGAACGAGACAGCGAGAAAGAAATGGAAGGAAGTAGAGATAGGAAGATAAAGGGGGAACGGTGGCGGACAGAGAGATAGATGACTAGCTAGAGAGAACACGACAGATCCACGTACGTCGCACAAGAAGACAGCAAGCACCACCACCACAACCGCTACCCCATTGCCGGCTGGTCCGAGGCTTATAGGGCGGGAAAGATTGTGAAAGGCTCTTAGGGGTGGTGGTGGACCAGAGGAAGAAATCGGGGAAGACCTAAGAGAGGGAGGGATAATGTGAGCTAGGAAATTGGGCAATCGAGGGCGACCGGGACAGGAGGGGAAAAGCATGCCAGGAAAGGAGTGCCAGAAACTAGGGGTCGAGAAGATGGGGAATAATGGGAATGCGTAGTATCAGAGACGAAGTTGCCGTGTGTGTGTTGGAGTGGGATTGCGATGGGAAAGCAGGGGTTATGTAAGCTTCTCCAGCCGCCCTCTCTCTTCGCTTCCCAGCCGATCGCCGCCCTATGGGCATGTTGATGGTGGCCACCACCCAACTAAGGTAAGGACACCGCCGCCGTCGTCGTCGTCGTCCATAGAGGAAATGGCTATGTCTGGATGCTGGATACCGGATGGATGGCTGGATATCTGCCTGCCTGCGTGCCAGCCCGCCTGTCGGCCTGCTCGTGTGCGAGAATGTATGTAGCGTCTGTCTGCTTGGTGATGATTCATCCATCCCGAAGGTGGATCGTTCGTTGCTCCCCGACTCGTTTGCTGCTGCCTCACTCAGCAGGGCAACGCAAGACAAGGCAAGCGCTAGCGGGGATACGACGATGCCACCCACTAACGTCTCTCCTTAACCCTCAATGAGCCGAGCCCCACCCCCATCTTCACCCCCGCGAGCCTCCACCCGGCACCTCCGCTGCCACCGTCGTTGTTCTCGTCGTTGTCGTCATCCCTCACTGCATCTCGAACCTCCTGTTCTGCTTTATGGGCATTTTATCGTCACGTCGAAAGAAGGAGAGATGAAGCATGAGGCAGAGGGGGTGGTGAAAAACACCACCATTCTAGTGGGCAACTGAACGAATAACAACCGAACGAATGGCCGTCGTCCGTCACCAGTTTGCTCCTGGAGGACGCGGGCTGCAGAGCATAGATGGGCTCTAAGGAAGGCGGGGGGCAGGCGGCGACGGGAAAGGAGAAACTCCTGCATCGCGGCAAGCCAGACTAACCGTGTGTGTGTGTAGGTGGGCGCGCGTCTGCGGGCGCTATGGGCGATAGGCCGATAGGGAAGAACAACGAGGAAGGAAATTTTTCTTGCCTGCATAAGTGGAGCTAATGCTGCTGGTGCCGCTGCTAGCCTCGGATTCAGGACAGCCTTGCTCCGGCTAGGCCCTAGCTAGCCTCCGAAAGCCCCCGGGCTTCAGGAGAGCATGGCGGGAGAGCGTTAGCGACTGACAGCAGACTGTTCCAAGAGACCCCAGGCTACCAGCGCCGACAGCTACCGTCTTTCGACAAACGCAGACACCCGACTCTACTGCAGGATAGACACTAACAACGCCGTCGCCTCAGCTGCTGCTGCGGTGCGCCGCAGTATAACCACTAGGTTTACAGGGATGGCTCCAGGACAGCAAAATCTATAGCTGCCAGGACAGCGCTCCGGAAGAAAGCGCCTACTGCGCGGCTGGGTCTCGCCAAGACGGCGCTCCAGGAGAATCTACTATTAACACAACAACAACAACAACAACAATAACAACCACTGTAAGCAGCGTGATAGGAGATACAACAATGTGACCGCGTAGCAGTACGTATGGCTGTTTGTGCCAACCACTAAGTTGGCGCACACGAGAGATTGTGCCACATAGTTCGAATCGTAGCAGCCGCAACAATAACCGTAACAACGACAACAACAAGCACAACAACAGTCGCTTACGGCGTAAGGACGTACTGTAGTGTTAGTAGTAAATGTAGTTATTTTTCGCGGTTAAGGACAAAGCATAAAGCAGCGCTATCGAACATGATATATATATATATATATATATATAAATATATATATATATATATATAGCGAGAGAGAGAGAAAGCAGGGGGGAAAAAAGAGCAAAAGACAGAGACGCGGAACCGACTGGGCAGTGGCGGCCTAGGGTCGATTGTTCGCTCGGTTGCTTTCCCGTCTCACCTAGGTGATATGGCGTTGATATTTTATTTTACTACCGAATAGTGGTTTACCGCTTTCACTGGCTCGATGCTGCATATTGCTATAAAATCGCCTATGGCGGCGGCAGGGTTTCGACGACAGCCTTAGCAGCACCCGCAACATCAGTAGCAATAACCATTGCCCAGTACAAGTGGGCTATACAAGACTAAAGTTCGAGGGGGGGGGGTAGACGAAGAAAAAGAAGAACAAGGAGATGAGGAAGAGGACGAAAAACCGGTGACGATTAATTTCTCAACGAGGTCGCGTTACGAACTGTATCACCACTGCCGAGGCCACCAGTAGTCGGCAGTGGCGGCCATCGCTGCAACCGCTAAACGATCAAGTGGATATAAAACAACGTGGGAAATTTCGCCTCCAGCGCTGAAGGCGGCAGTGGTGCACTCTACGCGATGCTACGCCACCTCCCCTTGTTCCCGCTGCCTCTCTCTACCTATTTATAACGATGGGCGGGCGGGGTGTGGGGGGAGGACAATAACATGAAGGAGCTGTGTGCTCGAAGGCCAATCGATGCTCGACGACGAATGTTGTCGTCAGCCGAGGTCAAACGTTGTCCACGTGGCGCCTGTTCCCCGCGTCATCAAACCAACCTCGCCCAACCTAGTCGTCTACCCTACCTACAAACCTATCTACTTTGTCCATGGGATACCCAGCCCTTGTTGTTCTGTTTTACACAAACTATTAGTCGATATTTGTTTTGGTCTTGTTGCTTGTCCGGCTTTTTGTTTTAGGGTTCGGGAAAAATGCTTTATGCACACCCAGCGCAGATGTCGGTGTCTGGGCATGAAGGAGCGCGTAAATAGTCTGGGACTCCCCGATGTTATGGGGTTACCCACTAAAAACCCTAATCCTCGTTTACCCCCAGCTTGTCCGGCTGGCTGGCCGCAATGAGCAGCCTTATCGTCAAGTGTCGTCATTATAGGTTGGTCGTTGGTTTTCGTTGGTTTCGCCAATGCCATGCAATCGGTCTGGCTCCATGAACGCAACGAAGTTGTGCTCACAAAATATGCCTACAATATCAGCGTAGGCCTACAACGTCAATGATTGGGCGGCATCAATGACGTGCTATACGTTACGAGCCTCTATGCACACGGCCTTGCAGCGAATCCTGGTCGGGACTTACCAGAGCTTCGACACAACAGTTATCTGAGAGTATTAGATAATCCGCACGTGTGGACGGGACGGCCATCTAGTCGTGTGTTCGGTGCTGACACGACACACCTTTTCTTACACGCGACCTTTCTTTGAATTTTGCGGATTGGGGTTTAACTTATTATAAATAATTATAATACTAGAGGTTAGAACAGACCGCCAAACACAGTTATAAATAATGAAATAAAAATAGAGGTGAAAACCTCCAACAACTGGATAGCCAGTTAGGCTCCTTCATGTCATACTTACACCCAATTACAAATGAATCTGTCGAGTTAAGGTAAGTTCTATATTAAGTTATATCTAGTTATTACAGCTAGAACAACGGCAATAAGCGGCACCGCCTTTCCTAATAAACGAACGACGATAGTGATAGGAAGGCAAGGATTGCAGTTGAGTCAATGGCACATGAGTCTATATTTGATAAATCGAGATAGTTATAATTGTAAAGAGAAAATCGGTGTAGTAGAATCCAAGAGAATCGCAAAAACATTTCCCAGCGGACTCTTAGGAGGTCGATGCGCATACATTTCGATCCGCTTAATTTGTCACTTGGCTGCTATTTAGTAATTATTTTTCACTCTGCTCTCTTCGAAATCTTCTAAGGCTTGTACGGTGTTTGAGATTGACCTAAATTTAGTTTACGTGGCCCTCGTAATATCATTGAAAGGGTGATGGGATCACTGCTTCTCTGATGCTGATATTGAATTACAACACGACGTATAAGTAACGTGGAATCAATGTGACGAGGTCAAGCACTGTAAACTAAAATACTAATTGTGAAATTTGCAATTCCTCTCGATGCCGAATTGGCTCTTCATCAAGCACCCACTGGCGATCCGTCACGCAAACGTTAGGAAAATTCCCGTACACAACTGCTTCTATGCGAACAATATCATAGAGCAATATCGTGTGAGGAAACTACACATTTCCCGCGGGGAGACTGCAAGAATATAATCGATGCACCTTGGCGCCGTTTACTTGAGCTATTAAACTGACAGTAGTTGATTTTGAGTTCAATTAGGTCCGAGGACGCCTGGCCCGAGTCGAATAAATGGGACAGTTTCGTTTTGGTTCTGTGCCAAGTCTGCGGCCTTTTTGTGTATATAAGCGGAATAACGGTATACAGCGCTGGGAACAGCCGCGGGGACAATCTTCAAGTGCTTCAATCAGTCCGTTTGTCTGCCGGTCTGTCTGTCAGTCAGTTAGTTATTCATTCTTCCATTGTGGCTGGTGCATATCGTAGTCTACCGTAGTCTATAATCTATATGACTGCCATCCGGAAGAGGGAAACACCGGGAACGTCTGCGACCATTTCGGCGGGAGACGCCCGAGACTATTGGGTGAAAACGATAACCTTCATCGTGAGGATGTCGTTTTTGTTGTTGTTGTTGTTGTTGTTGAAGAGGAGGAGGAGAATTAGAAAAAGAAGGAGAAGAAGAAAACAAGAGAAATAGCAACAACAACAACAAGAGAGCACATGAATCTTTCCTCCTTGTCTGTCACCCTCTGTGCGGAACGTTGTTGTCGCGTCCCTCTACTACTACTACTACTACTACTATGCATTTCATTCAATTGTGCGTATGTGTTCGTCGTACCCATTCGCGTCGTGTCGACCCACATATCTCCTGGGTCTCCGATCTATCCTCCCACCCTCCCGACGTACGAATTGAACAATCATGTTCAGCATCGAATGGCGGCTGCCCGGCCGGTTTTCTTCCTTCTCGTGTTTTCATCCTTTTGATCGTGTCTTCTCGGTCTTCTTCGACAACCTCCACGCTGCCGCACTGCCTGTTGGTATGTATCCCCGAGAAGTCAAGCCGAGATGCCGAAAAGCCTCCGGTTGGCGCTCGCTACCGTGTCGAATCTGCGGCGTGCATGTGTGCGAATGTGGATGCACATATGTACATTGTTTGGTTGCGTATGTGCATGTCTGTTTTTTGTGTTGCGTAGAAACTTCACTAGTCCTAGGCAGCGAGGACGGACGTGTCCTTGAAAGAGAACATTTGTCGGCTAGCCACACTCGTGCTGAGAACTTGCCTCAGCGCAAAGCACTCTCTGCACTGCGACTATGGTGCAAGAACGGTGAGACTTATGATTGGATGATCTTGTCAAAGTCAACCATACTAACAGTACTGTTTTTAATTGTATATCTCTTCTATTTAATAACGTTGGCGTTGCATAGCTTACGTTACGACGAAGAAGAAGAAGAAGAAGAAAAAAATAGCCTTCCCAGTTGGCAGATGAAAGGTGCTCAACACATAAACGAGAGGAACGCGACAGTACATCATAGGTATTTATTAGGTGCAACATTATGCGGTGCTTGAGGGTGCTTCGTAGCCCGTAGCAGTAAGGAGTTGCTGAGGAGGAGGAGGAGGAGGAAGAAATGACTACTCGCAGTATTCATCATAATGCGAGAAGCTAATAAAAAAAGAGCCAACCTGAAAGTAGCTCAGATAGTCGAGGCAGCATAGGAGCATAGTTGCAGAACAAGTTGTGGTTGTCAGCAACCGTAGCAAAGTCAGCGTAGTCAGTTTAGCAGAATAGCAGCCAGCCGCCCCAATAGTCACCGAGGCGGCTGTAAGGTAGTAACCGGTCCGTACTCAACATCACTGTAGTATGCAGTACCTAATCGTAGAAGAAGCGTGACGTCACTGTGACGACATGTGCGTCTGTCTGTGCATATGCGGATGTCTGTATGGGTTTGCGTGTGTATTTGTTCATTGCCGTGTGGCGTCACGGACGTCACTCTCCGCCAGTTCGGCCTGGGCAGCCAGTTCGTCCTGGAACGAACTGCTTGCAGATAGCCCGTCTCGATCGAGGCAATCCGTTACACAATACGGTCCTTTTTGTCGATCTATCTATCTATCTGGAGTTACTGGTTTACAACTACTGACTTTCAGAAAGAGCTTCAGATATATACGAGTATATATATATATATATATATATGCTTATTATTTGTTGTCCTGTATCGTAGCTACGAATATGCAAGGAGACGACGAAAAAGAGGTGCAGGCTAGAAGCAGATAAGGCTGGCTGGCCAATAGGAATTATTGGTGGTGGGTGGGAGCAATTAACCAGCAGCAGCAGCAGCTGCTCTATGGGCAGCCAAAATCCAGCTCTCTAGCTGGGCAGCCGCAATCCAAGCAAGCAAACTCGACGAAATAACAGTTAGAACATGTTCTAACTATGTGATTCGCTTTTCGTTTCGTGTGGCTTTCGTCTGGTGATGAGTGAGTTACTACGTAGTCGCGTAGGGGGGGGGGGCGTAGGTAGAGTATGTGCGCCCCCCCCCCCCCCCCCCCGCGGGGGGTTGGGGCGCATTTACTTTTCGTCGTCCACTACTTACCTATGTGGTGGTTGGGCGAAGACAACTCGGTGAACGCGGCAGCCTGATCGGTGTGCACCTCGCCGTACGCCGTCGTCGTCGTGTAGTAGTTGTTGTAGGCGATCGACGGCAGCTGAGTCGGCATCGAGCCGGCCGACGCCGTTGTCCAGTCGGGCGTCGCGACGCCCACGTGGGCGGCCGAAGCTGCGGCCGCTGTAGCCCAGTACGGATCGGACAGTTCGTACGGGTAGTATTGGGCGGGATGATGCATCTTGTTGCGGGCGGGCGGGCGGACGCGCGGACCAAATCACGGCGTGGACGGACTAACGAACTAATTACTTAACTAACTAATTAACGAACTAATCATCTAACCAGCAAACAAACGAACACCCCCATACAGGCACACACACACACACACACACGAACAACCCCAGAGACCTCACTCGGTTGGTCTCTCAGTCGGGGGTTCGATTGCTTGATGCTTGCTTGATGAAACTCAGCGCTATGCTTCGTTGTTGTTTTTGCTGTTGTTGTTGTTGTTGTTGTTGTTGTTGCAGTTGTTTGTGCTGTTGCAGTTGTTGTTCTGGTTGTTGTTGTTGTTGTTGTAGTTGTTTTTATTGTATGTAGCTGTCCCCGTCGTCTCCTTGAGTGGCGCCTCGTTGGGGCGCCTTTGTCGTGGACCCCGTTGTCGACGCTCTGTTCTGGAGCTACGGGATCTCCCGGCTGCACCTTGTTTCGTTGTTTCCTTCGCTTTTAGCTAATTACGGCCGCTGGCAACGTGATCGCGGTCGCCATTGTCGTTGCCTTCTTGTGCCTCGCGTATCTGTTGGTTGTCGTTGTTGTTGTTGTTGTTGTTGTCGTTGTTGGTATTGCTGGGATCTGACGTTGTTGGTATTGCTGACGTCCTCGTCGTTGTCGTTGGTCATATAATTTGCAAATTGGTACGTATACCTTCGTTTCAGTCGTTATCGAATGAGTGATTGTAGTTATAACTGCAGTTGTTGTTGTTGTTGTTGTTGCTGCTGTTGTTGCTGTTTTTTGATCACAATGTTCCGGCAAGCAATGTGACCAACCTCGATTCTACCACCGATTGTGGTCGCATTTGTTGTCGAAGATTGCAGGTTTACAAACAAGTAGTAGACACAACAATGATACCAACAACAATTCGAACCATAACAACAACCACCACCACCACCACAACAACAGAAGCTGCAGCAGCGATGACGACAACAGCGACGATGATGATGACAACAACAGCAATCACACAAGCAATCGATTGCCGAACGTGAATACGGCGCTCTTTGAGGCTGTTTTTGTGTCGCCTTATCCTTGCAGTCACAGCAGACAACTAAGAAGTTGTACGAAGCATTAGTAGCAGTAGTGTAACTTTGAGAGCACACTGGTCATCATCAGTGGCTGTCGCTGTGGCGGCAGCGGTCGTCACTACACGAGCATTAACACCACATCAGAGGCAGTAGCAGCAACCTATCCAGGACATCCAGGCCAACAACAGCATGACGGAGGACAGCGATACGGACATCGACGACGATCACGACGACGACGACGACGACGACAGCAACAACCACAACAATGACAAAAACAATACCGGTAACAACAACATTGGTAACAACACCGGCGGCGGCGGCAGCTGCAGAAAACGCAGGTGTCACACGCAGGTGAGTGGGCCCCTACGAATGATGCTGTCTACCTAGCACAATTGCAATAATTGGCACAATCACCACGTAATGGGAAGACAAAACGCTGATGCAGGATGGAAAGACGAAAGGATAGATGAATGGTGTCGAAGGGGTAGTTGTCGCACGTTGTTGACCGGCGTTATGATACTTGTTCGAGGCGCACCCCACCGCGCGTGACTGATGTCGGCAATAACAGCAACAACAGCACGAACTGTGATGGCGATGACGAGAGCAACGTTGTCAAACAATAACAACACCAACATGAACAACAATTCAATGCGGCCACGTTAATCGTGGAACACAACAGCAACTGTAGCAGCACCTGCAGCAGCAGAAGCATAAACAGTAAATCTCAGTACTAAAGTATCTATCCTCGTCAGCGTCCTGCTTCGTTTTGTTCGTCTCGGCACAGACGCGCTCCGTTGCGTGATGAACATCTAGTTAGTGAGGCACTACTAGGTGACAGGCCAACTCATGACTTTCAACGGACTTCGTTTGGACGTCATGGATTTTCGTTAATTAAGCAATTCCAATGCGTTTAGCGTGATGTCTATTAGCTCCAGTTGCACCACCGACACAAACACCACCATCTTCACCATCGTTGACGTTTTGTGACAATGTAGATAACTTTGATGACGACGACGACAACGACGACAACAATGTAATGGTTGTTGTTACCACTGTAGCAAAAGTAACTTGCGCATCTGCTGAGGAGAAATAAGGAGTTGTTGCTGTTTCGTTTCCGGTCTCAACATTGTCGACTTTTGTACAATTGTCGATTCGTGTTGGTGTTTTAGCTTCTATTGTTGTGGTTGTTCCTTTTGTTGTTGTTGTTGCTGCCGCTGCTACCGTCGTCACGTCGTTTATTGATGTTGTTATTGTTGCTTTTCTTCTACATTCGGCTTAAGTTGCTGTAGTCGATCTTTTTCATGATTCGGGTTGCTGTCTCGTTGCTGTTGTTGTCGAGATTGTTACTGTTGTTGCTGCACTATTTATCTTCTAGTAGTTAATTCGCGCGCGTCAGTTCGTACGTTGTTGTGCACTGTACTGCTCTGTGACGACTATGACGACAATGTCATCAGCGTAAACAGCGTCGCTGCCGCCGCTGTTGTCACTCTGGGCATTATTCTTTTTATCGTTGTCAGCACCATCACATTCGCTGGTGTTGTCGTCGTCGTCATTCACTGTACCGTCGTTACCGAAGTTGACGCTTTTTCTGCTTCATATTACTTATGCTCTGAGTATCCTGGGCTTTCTTGTTCTTCCTCCACCTTCACCTCTTCCTCTTCTCCTCCTCCTTTCCGAGATGGGGGCAGTTATATGATGATCATGACGAACCTCACCATAATTATGACACCAGTGACAACAGCAACTACAACACCAGCAGCAGCAGCAACAACAACTACAACATCTGCTACTAGAACATTCTCAAGATGAGATATAGTGCAACGATGAACAGGTATACACACAGGCAGGTAGGCCGACAAGGAGAGGCGATACCTCGTCTTTCGTCCTCGGAACGGACGGACCAACGAGCGAACGAACGTGGCATTCGTTAGCCGAGCTCGTTGTGACTGACAACCAACCGACAGACCGGTGCTCGCTGGACTCCTATTGCTTCTGCCTATTGCGACTACTACTACTACTACTACCACTACAATTGCTACCTAGACACTGCATGAGGAGCAATTGGGCCTGCTGCTGCGGCTGCCGGTTTCACCGCCGCTGCTGTGGCTGCGGCTGCTGCTGACTGACGGATAGCCGACTATTGAGTGACATCAAGAAGGGGACCACCGACAGGCGACCGATCGTCGACCGACTATGACGGTGCGCCGTGGTCTTGGCGGTGCCGGTGGTGGTGGTGGTGGCGGTGCCCGCAGCAGCGGCGCCGGCGACGGCCGCGGGAGCAGCGCTAGGGCGGCCGATGACGACGACAACCTCGACGACGACCACAGCGACACCGACAACCTCGGCAGCAGCAGCAACAATAATAGCGATGAGGAGAAACAACCACCACTGGGATGGTCGTGGCGGTGGTGGATGAATTGCAGCAGCAGGAGAGAGTGCAGGGTGGTGGTGGTGGTAGTGGTGGCGGCGGCGTGGATGGAGCCTGCGAGTGCGCTCGCTGCTGTTGTTGTTGTGTTGGTGTCGGTGGTGGTGATGAGGATGATGATGGTGGTGATGGTTGTGGTGAACGAAACGAACGGGCAGACGAACAGACGGCGCCGGTCTCTGTAGCTGCTGCTGCTGATGCTGCTGCTTAACCACAGACAATACCAGGACAACGACGACGACAAAACCCCGGCACGATCTGCAGCTGCCCACAGCAGCAGCAGCAGCAACAACAACAACGACAACCAACTTTATCAACAACAATAAGATCAACTTTACCAATAACAACAATAATGTCAACTTTATCAACAACAACTACAATAACCTCAACTTCATAAAAAGTTACCGTAGCCGCCGCAGTAGCAGGCGGGGGGGGGGGGGTGGGGGGCGCTCAGCAATACCTCACCTATTCTACAACTACAATCACCAGAGCGGTGGTGATGATGATGATGATGGCGAAGATGAAAATGAAGACGACGACGGCCGGTGACCGGCAACACGCGGTAGCCGCAGCGATAACAGAAGCAGCACTAAGAAATGCCACAGAAGTGCCACCTACGGCAGCATGGGCAAACATGGCCACTGGCACCGAGAGATAGCACCGGCGGTGGGCGATATTGTTGTTCAAGCGGGCCATAGTGTTGGTGGTATTGGTATTGGTACTGCTGTTGCTGCTGCTGGTATTGGTAATTGTGATGATGGTAGTGATGACAGTGATGGTCTTCATCATCATCATCAGCATCATTATGATGGTGATGAAGAGGATGAGACCTGCAGGAGAAGACGAGGTGGGAACGAGAATAAGGAGAAGGGTAAAAGGGGAGGAGGAAAACTACGACAACGACGGTAAGCGGAAAGAGATGTA
>QVRM01004764.1:82500-91588 GCA_003439945.1 Dermanyssus gallinae
CAACTGCAACAACAACAACGGCAATGACATGACGATGACAACAACAGCAAACATAACAGTACCTGCAGCAACAGCGGTAATAGGACAAACAACAACGTGTATGGAAACATGCAATTTATACAAAAATCTGTAATAAACCTTTCCCGCTGGGACGAGCGATGAACGCAACAATAGGGTGAGGCGAGAAATTCTAGCCTATGAGAAGACGAACACGTTTGGCCCGCCAGGGGATCCTGGCACTATGGAAGCTTTACAGATGTTCACGTTTATTCACAAACAGAACGAAGAGTGTAATAAATCGAACCCAATTATTTGCATATAAATGAAGATACTTGTATGCATAAGGCCAGTATGAAATGAACAGTGAATAGTGTGAGCGTGACCGGCTGCAACATTGCTTGTATTAGAATGCTAATGTTCTGTTTAAAAAAGATATAGTGCTATTTGATTGTATTAAGTTTAATACGCGCTTGACAAATACAGGTCACTACGTCAACTAGTATGTCCTGTACAAACGGCGATCTTGGGAGTTAACGAAAAGCGAATTCGCAAGTTATTAGCTTTGGCATCACGTTACAAATGAGATTGTGCTCCATTATTTACGCGTGTTAATACGTTTAAAATTTAGGAACTTTGCGTGTCCTAAAGCAGAGTAAATAAAGTTTTTGTGCTTCATTAAGGATGCCTCAAAGCGTTTGCAGTAAGCTAAGGTACGTTACTGTCTGTCTCCAAAGCGGCAAAACAGTAAAGGGGCATTTGATATATACAACAGGTTTTTCTTTATATAGCGGAACTCAAAACTGTGCATGATTTTACAAACTGCATAATATAAGATCGCTATGTTCTAACTTCGCTACAATTCCGACGGAACGAAGGACTGCCGAGTTCAATTTATAGATGTAATTTAGTTTGTCGTGATCTCGGATTGCACGTTTACGAATAGGAATTCGTATGCGTTTTGCTCGGTACCAAGGGACAGCACCATCAGCTACTTGTCTGGTCAACGTACCCACATTTAATGGCTTTGGCATTTCATTAAAGTACGAATCTTAATATAGTAGTATTTATCATGGCAGAAGAATGCTTTGAAACACGTTGGATAGGCTTATTAGAGGATATTTATAGGGAAAACACAATAATGTTTAAACGAAATGAGAGAGAATCAAGCGAATATGGTGTTGCTACAGGAGTGAGACAGGGATGTCCTTTATCATCAATACTTTTTCTAATATATATACAAATAATTGCGAGAAAGATGAACAACACCGGGTTGGGGTGGCAAATCGGTGAAAGGGAAACATTTATTAGAATACCTCTTTTTTGTTTGCAGATGATATGGTTATTTTAGGAAGGGACGTAGGGGAGGTTCAAGGAATGCTTGATACTTGTGGAAAAGCAGCAGATGAACTAGATATGGTATTTAACGAAAAAAAGAGCGCTATTTTAGTATTTTCGGGGGTTACATTGGAGCGGAAGCTAAGGTTGCAGAGAAAGGAGTTAGGGTATCGAGATTAATATAAATATTTAGGTGTAACTATAGCGTCAATGCAAGAATTGTTGAAAGTGGAAGAAACGTTAAGAATAAAGAAAGCAGACAGGGGTAGGAATTCGGTAAGGTGCAAAAGCTTATGGGGATTCAATAGGTATGTGGTTACAAAGGACATTTGGAAGGCACTGTATGTGCCAGGGCTGACATTTGGAAACGCTGTTCTAGTGCATAGCTCGGGTTTATGGAGGAAATTAGAAGGGATTCAGAGAGAAGTATTTAGATTTTTATTGGGTTGCCGTTTCAATTGTAGCAGAGAGTTTCTTGAAGGGGAGGGGGGTGTTTCAAAATTTATCGAAAGAGAAGTGCAAAGTAAGCTGAGGTATTTTAGTAGAATTAGGACATTAAGTAACGGACGATGGGTAAAAAAGATACAGTGGGTAAAAATGGCAATGGGAGTAAAAACAAAATGGGACAGGAGGGTAGAATTTGCGGCAAGACAGATAGGACTCACCAGCAACCAATGGATAGACACTGCTATGTCCAGTGGGCAAATTAAAAGTAGAGTAAAGTCAGCATACACCCAGAAGTGGCGGACAGCACTTATGCAGTAAACTAGTTTAAAAGAAGTATACGGGAATATGAAATTGGAAAGGGGTGGAGTAGCATGGTTATATGATAATACAAGAGGCAGCGGGTTGTTAGCGGATGCAAGAGCCGGTATGTTAGACACAAGAGTACAGCGAAACAGCTACGATGAATTAGAAACAACGGTTTGTCGAATATGCAGTAAGAGAGAAGAAACTGTAGATCATGTGGTTAGGGAGTGTGAACAACTGGGAGGAACTAGGGATTTGGAATTAGGGGAGGCGCTGGGATTAGGCAAGGATGCAGAAAAGGCACAGATAGAGATTAAGAAACAGAGGCTATCCCGATGGAAGGTGTTCAACACATAAGGGCAAAGTAACTGGAGACCACAATATAGGTAATTAATAGCTGCAGCGTTATGCGCCCCTGATATAAAAGGGCTGATATGTGTACACACACTTATCAAGCAAATAAACCAATTAATCAATCAATCACAATCTAATTATAAGATTACTATTAGGCCCTCTCGGGATTCCAGTCGTAACTCTTCACAAATTATCGTTTATTCAATAGCATGTAATGTATATACAACATAAAAACTATGGAAACGCGTTTTTTTTGATTCCTTCAGTACCGAAAATAATGCCAATTGTGACAACTGTTTTAGTTTCGCATTACCTAATAGTCGTACACTCGCGCGATTTAAATATATATAGAGATACCGCGCAACGAGCTGAATTCGCTCCGCGAGGTTAACGTTAGCACCTTCTAAGGTATTTTTAATCACAATGCAGAAAAGTCTTAAGGTATTGTATACTTGCAGCACAACGTAAATCTCTCCTAGCAACGTAGCAGATAGTTTACTTCACGGATTACATATTTAATTTCAATGCTGTTGCGAATGCCTTAACCAGGATGTCTTCAATAAGAATGTCCTATTACGCTCATGCTATTGAATTGCTTTTTCGTGGAGATGACCAAGTGTTGTTACACATTCACGCTACTGTAAGTCTTATGCAAGGCAGGTCGCCCATGCACACTAAGTTAACTCCTTCGCTCTAAAGCTTCATACTCTGCTAAAGGCAACTCTAGATTGGCCGTACTGTGGGCTAGCAGGAAGAGATACGGCAGGAGATATACGCTGTCCGGGTCCAGCAGCCGGGGTTATTAGACGATGTAATTATAGCTTTCTAATATTCCCTTGCGCAAGGTTGATCATTTGACATAAAACTACAAAGCCAATATTGGCAGACTGTGGCAGAGATGGCCTCCGTTATCACCTTTTATACCGTATTATTGTTTTGTGTGTTGTTGCTATTTACAAGGCTAGTAACGTATATTTGATCGTGGTAAAAACCGGTCTCCGCGCTTGCCCCATTATTTACGAACAATTACACCGCTGCTTTAAATCTGGATTGTGGACATCAAAGTATTAGTATACTATATATATATATTTTTAATCGGTAACACAATTAACATATGCTTCTATCTAAGATATACATGACCGGAAAATATGTATATATATAACGTAACATAAAATCACCTTTATAAATTTATATATATATATATATATATATATATATATATATATATAACGCTTTGATATATCTGCGATGTTTCTGGTCTATCTGTTTTCCAGTGCTTTTCTTGGCTGTCATGGAAGTAGAGGAGGTATTTGCTTATGTGTCTTGACAACACGACTTTGCCGCCACGTGAGACACAATTAAGAAGTTTTTCTAGGAAATCGTATAGGTCGGTGGCTCGGTATGGGAGCTTGGCTCTCTCTATCTCTTTGTTCTGTGCTGAGAATCCGACACAAGGACATGAATTGTATGAATGAATGTGTTTTTCATTTTGTAGTTTTAGTACGGAACAATTGTACGCAAAAAGACACAAGTGATGAACTAATTTTTACAAGCTTAGTTGCCACAGTCACTATTATGAGCCGGACGTCTATGGGTAATTTATTTCTATACATATGGGCAATTTCTTATGCAAAGACTGTCTACCAGTGTCCAATTGTAGTGCTCATCTTAATCTAGTTTCAATTTGGCATCTCGGTATCCTGGGTTCGCCTCTGGCTGGCATTGCTGACAGTCGACGAAATCCGTCACTATCTATCTACATAGGGCCAACACCGTTACCACAAATGCATCCACGATTTCAAGACTCACGTGACAGACCTCTTCGAGAACATTGTTTGGCTACCCATAATAATAATAATTAATAATAATATATATAATAATAATAATAATAATAATAATAATATAATAATATTAATAATCGGTAATCATGTACAGTCCTACCTGATGCACAGCGCCATCAGGTCAGGGTGGGTTGCTGAACATGCCGATATCGCAAAGAAACGCAAATACTCTGATTTGGGGAGGATATATCACTTCGTACCCGTCGCCATGGAAACGGTGGGCCCGATCAGCAAGCGCCCAAGTATCCTCCTCAAAGACCTAGGTGTAAAAATTAGTGCTAACACGGATGACCAGCGCGAGGGCGAGTTTCTGCGTCAGCAACTCTCGCTCGCAGTGTGTAGGGGAAACGCCGCCGCTATCATCGGCGCTATGGATTGAGAAGGGGGGGGGGGTGAGCTTACGCGGGTACACATTTGGGTCCCACAATTGTAGGGAAATACTGAAAAATTGAATAAATAATAATGAAAAAAAACTAATAATAATAATAAGAAGTAGAAGAAGAAGAGCTTGTGACCTAGCTCCTTTCGTACGCTGCTTCACTTGTCCGGTTCGGCCCGGCAGAAGCCTCGTTGGTGGAGAAGACAGTTTGACCACAAATAAGACATGCAAACCAGTAAAGCACGAGGCACTATCAGAACCAAGTTGGATCCGGGCCCTTTAGAAGAACACCCCAGCCAGCTTAGAGCCAGTGACCTTAGAGGAGCTTGTTTCCCAGAGAGGTCGTGCCACGTTCTTAGCGTCGCCTCAGCTCGGCACCACGCTGGATTCCATATCTTTCCGCATGATGTCTGCACTGAGGATCGGCGCTCCTGTCTCCAAATTCCCAGTGGCCTACACCCACTGAGTTGCCGAAGAGGGGCGGTAGAAAGCCGGTATACCATCTACATTTGAACCGAGAGGTTTAGTGTCTGCTGGCGAAGCAAAGCTTGATGGGGTGAGCATTGCATTATCGTCACAGGAGAAATCCCTAGCTTGGGATGCAATGGTTGCGTAGCACAACCGCGACTTTCTACTTACATCACAGCTCCGTTGAGCCGGCGTAGGTAGCAAAGCACGCGGAAGCCAGAAAATTGCATAAAAACGCTGTACTGGAAACAAGATGTATCTTTTTGTCTATTGCCATGAAGACACTAGGACCAATCAGCAGGGGAGCCTAAATATTGCTCAAAGAATGAAGTAAGCGAAATCAGGAGGTCATGAGCAATCGAAGAGAGGGTCAATTTTTTAGGCAAGCGTTGCGTCCTTGACCGTTTGCCGAAGGAACGCGGCATCTATTTTGGAGTAAGGTCATTCTTTAGACGATTTGCAATAGTTCCTTTAGACATGACACTCGTAACGTTGTTTAGCATGTAATAATAGTCATAATATTAATAGTAAGAACATTATACAGTACAAGATCAACCAAACCTTAGCAACAGACTTCTGTCTATGCGACTACTGGAGGGCCGACTGCATTGCACCATGATGTCTGGCTGAGCTTCCCGTTACTCCTGCTATAACTGCGCCTTATTTAAATAATTTCCATAGCGTGTGCCATGTAACTCTGTGCTCGTTTAACACGCATGTTCGTAATCGTAATAGTAGTGACCATTTTAGTGACCCGATTGTTGTTATCACTACGCCGCTGCTCCTGCGGTCGTAGCTGGATGACGGTGACAGATTTAACAATATCAGTAATGATAATGATGAAGCAGAAAACAATGATAGTTGGTGAGATATCCTGAGCTCTCGCTGAGAATCGCCCACGCCGTCGTTACAACGTCACCAGCCTCAACAGGTGGCCGAATCATCTCTTTCTCTTGCTCTTTCAGCAGGCGCTGATATTACTTACAGCATTATTCGTCAAATTATGCTGACGAAAAGGTTAATTACTACAATACCTACATTTGTTATCCTTTGAAAGCGATAATAATAACAACAACGGCTAATTTCAACATATTTACGATTAACAAACTTTTAGCTAACACGATAACGACAACCACGAAAATGACGCTAACGACGACAACAATACTAATATCAACAACGATACTAACAAGTATAACAACAACAACATCGACGACAACAACAACAACAATAACGACAGCGACAGCAACAACAACAACAACAGTCGCCGGCAACGCTTGTCAGCCGTGCCGTGGGGTATGACGTGGTACCTGGCCGGCTCCGGCACCGACCCTGATGTTTCCGGCACAGTTCAACAATGAAACGAACGCGTTGTCGTAAAATGATGCGGTCGCAGGGGTATTCGGGCCGTTGCCAATGTTCGTTCTGTCGCTGCAGTACGCTGTACTTACCGCCGCCGCCGCCGCCGTCGAAGAGGATAACCGCTTAGCTCTCGAGGACCACCAAGCTATGCCAGTAACCACCAGCGAGCCCCAAGTTAGTCGGCGTATTTATGGCGGCGAGTGAGCAAATAAAGAAAGCCGCCACCACCACCATTACCAAGTCATCAGTAGCTACATGGTAAAACAACAAAGCAACCACATGTGACCCACCACACAACACGATGAGCCATAACCAGCTTTAGGTAGATAGAGCTACGCGTGGAAAAAAGTCGATAGGTGGTCGGTTCGTACTTAGTACGAAAGAAAGGCAGAAAACAACGAAAGGAAGACGGAAAGAGAGAACGGATGGACGTAAGTCGCGTGGAGCTGTGTCACGCAGCAATAGCAGCAGCAGCAGCAGAGGCAGCACCACCAGCAGGGACCATAGCTCCGAAAACGACCGCATCGCTTAGTTAGTTAGCTATCTATATATCTGTTGCCCGATCGAGCGAGTGATTGATTTGTGAAAGATGAGTTGTCTAACTAAATTGACGGCTCTTGCTTTAAGCGTTTCTTTTGCCTCCTGTATCTCTTAGACTATAATGTTTGTCCTGTTTTCTCGTTTGCCTTCTTCTTAGCGAAATCTCTCTCTCTCTCGGAAGTCCTGTTCTTCCAAAAAAAACGTTTAAATAATGGCAATTAGGCGTTTCAAGGCGTATCCCTCTACCACTGATTTGTAGACGGGAAATGTGCGGTCAGGCGGGTCCCACCTAGATCGAAGGTTTCTGCTTTCACTTCGCAGGTTTCGATTGTTCTTCGTTGTAATTCGAGCCACTGCGAGGCTTACTTCTGGGACACAGATGCATACGTTGACCGACGTTGCGTACGTCGGTAAGTAACTCAGGGTTGTCCCAGGACCGAGACCTCATGAAACGGTGATTTCTCAAGCCTGACCTTCTGCAGCCCTGAGTTGTGCAAGCATAAGGGTAGTAGTTGTGGAGTAGCTAACACTCCGGCACGACGTACTGACGGCATCCGTAGACTGGCATTGAAAACGCGATAAACATTACCAATCCGAATCCGTCTCGTCAGCACCTTTGCAAACGTCCGCATCTAGTAAGGGTGTGACGATGTGACGTCAACACGTCCAGTGCTAAAGGGAAGAGATAGAGAAGTGATACTACAGTAGTATAAAGTAGAACTGCAGACAAACAAAATAAATCAATGCTGATCATGAAAACTGGCCTGATAACCGTTTCTGTCCTGAACTTTAGTGCGTTACGCAGGCGGCTCATAAATGTACAGAAAATATGTATTCACAGGAGAGACCCAACTAAATTGTTGAAATTTCCCGCAGTAGTCGTTTCCCTCGTTGAGAGTTGTTTCAGGCCATTGAGAGTTAGAATGGAATCCACTCGCGAATAGCGCCACAACGTCAATCGTGCCTAAAAATCGGGGCTGCGTACTGTTCTCCTGTACAACAACCAGCGAAGATTTAGGACTAGGATAAGGGTGTTGGCGAAGAGCTTGGAGCTCGATCATTAGAAACAAAGGCCCACACGTGGGGAGTAGATGGTAAAAAAATCCGAACTTGACTGATTTCAACTTGTACGATGAACCCCCGTAAAGGACGTTTAAAAACAGCAACGGCAGACGCTAATGTGGCTCGTGTGAATGCAGCGATTGACGTAAACTCGAACATAAAAATATGCGCAAAGAGTCGTTAGGCAAGTTAGTGGTAGACATTTTTCCAGAACAAAATAAATGTGGCAATGATCGAATTCGGAGAAGATGGTACGGTAACGTGTGATTGGATACTACAAAGTGCGACCAAAAGTTTACTGACCTCCGCCGCATAGAGCTTTGAAACATCTCTTAGGCGTGGGGCGGGGTCCTCCATCTCGCCAACGCTACCCACGGGGCTTGTAAACACTGAGGCTTTCCTCGTCGCATCCGCAGTTAAGCTGGTAAAACGTCCAACCAATAATCCAACCGACCTGGCACCGTACGATTTCCTTATCGTTCCGAAAATGAACAATCAAATGTGAGGGAGCTGTTGTGATTCATGCAAATCGGTGTTTGGAGCCATCGAGGTGAAGCAGGAAAAAATCAAGTAACACGAGGTGCTTCGATACATGGATCCAGTCCTAAAAAATGTAGAAAACTTGCAAAATTACGTCGAAATCTAAAGAATCTATAATAGTTCTACTTTCCAAAAAAAACATACGCACTAAATTATACGCAGAGCACTAGCAACGTTTGCATTTCTATCATAATATATACATTAAAAAAATCTGAAAGTAAAATCATTACATAGATTTCGACGTGGTTTGCCACAAATTTCTATACCTTTTCTGAAGCGGTAGATCCATGCATTGAAGCATACCTCCAGAACGCGTTTCAAGCACCTTCTTTCGTGAATCGAATTGGTTTTGACTTAGACATGGTGATAAGAGTCTCCAGATATGGCGATAAAAGTGTTTTCAGCTCGGTGTGCTGACGCGTTGCCGCGGAAGAGGACCGTGAAACGTTTTGGAGCTTTT
>QVRM01004765.1:0-67500 GCA_003439945.1 Dermanyssus gallinae
ATGCATAGCATATATATATATATATATATATATACATGTGTGTTCAAAACGTATCGCGACTTTTGTGTTTTTTCAAAAATTATTCATTTATCATGAATATCTATTTTGTCCCCTTCAAAGTAATCCCCATGAGATATTATACACTTGTGCCAACGGTTTTTCCAATCTTCGAAGCACTTCAAAAAACCATTTTTTTTATCTTGTTCAGCTCCTCCTTCGATGCCGTCTTTATCTCGTCAAGCGTAGCGTAACGTCGTCCTTTCATGGGCCTCTTCAGTTTAGGGAACAAGAAAAAGTCACAGGGGGCCAGATCTGGGGAATACGGTGGCTGCGGCATCATTAGTGTGTTGTTTTTGGCCAAAAACTCGCGCACAAGCAACGATGTGTGAGCAGGGGCGTTATCGTGGTGCAAAAGCCAATTTTTGTTCTTCCACAAATCCGGGCGTTTCTGGCGGATTGCTTCGCGCAAATTGCGCATAACTTGCAGGTAATATTCCTTATTGACCGTTCTACCCTGTGGCAAGAACTCATGATGCACCACGCCCCTGCAATCGAAGAAAACTGTCAGCAAAACTTTCACATTCGACCGAACTTGGCGCGCTTTTTTCGGTCTTGGTTCGTGCGGCAGCTTCCATTGAGATGATTGAGCTTTGGTTTCCACGTCATAACCATAAACCCACGATTCGTCACCAGTTATGACCCTCTGGAGCAAATTTGGGTCGTCGCGGACAGAGTCCAACATCTCATTAGCAATGTTCATGCGATGCTGTTTTTGGTCGCAATTGAGCAATTTTGGTACGAATTTCGCGGCGACCCGTCTCATGCCCAAATCATTGATAAAAATCGAATGGCACGAGCCAATCGATATGTTTAGGTCCTCAGCAACTTCTCTAACGGTGATTCGACGATTGGCCAATACCATTTTCTCCACTTCATTAATTTTTTCGTCTGTTGTTGAAGTGCTCGGGCGTCCGGCACGCTCTTCGTCGTTCACATCTTCTCGGCCTTCTGAGAACATTTTGTACCACCGATAAACGTTGCTTCGGTCCAAGGTAGCTTCTCCGTATGCCACAGTCAACATTCGGAATGCATCCGCGCACTTAATTTCGTTTTCACACAAAATTTGATACAGGTTCTTTGATCCATTTTTTTGAATAGGTAAAAATCGAAGACGATCCAAAACACGTGCAAGCAAAGCAGCTGTCAACAATTAAGTGAACATTCAAAATGGCCGAGCTTGTCGGCATAAGTGAGAGACATGAGTACCAACATAACGCCACAAAAAATCGAAATTCGAATATACGTAACCCGCGAAAATTCAAAAGTCGCGATACGTTTTGAACACACCTCGTATATATATATATATATATATATATATAATACATGCACCCGTAAGTAGATCGACGAGTTTTTTTTAGGTACACGATAATGGACCGGGGTTTGGGATTGAGGCTCATTTAGAGAACTGGCAGGTGAGAATTTAAATCTGACGAGTTTTCAAGTGCAGCTTTAGTCTTTTGGTGATAACAGTAGCTATATAATAATAATAATAATAATTTACACGCAAGTAAAAGTAATTCAGAGAAGTGTTGTCTTTTAAAAGTTAGTGGATTAGTGTTTGAAGGCAAATATATATATATATATATATATATATATATATATATATATATAAATATACACCACCGGAGCTAAGGGCTGTTCACTTATTCGCATTACATCAACGCCAAGCTTAGATGGGTCATACAGCATTAACAAGCGATGATAATAAAAATCATAGGTCCACCTGCACGAGGAACAAAAACGCTCCTCAGAAGAGTCGCTTACAGTGATCGAGGCGACGCACGTTTTCCCAATTAAAAGGTGCAACTGCTCCAGAGGTGCACGATCTTTCCTACATACACATATACACACACATCGGTTTGGACGCTAGATAGATGTTGGCGTTCAGTCTAATTGGTGCTGTCCTTCCTAAAGATTTTTATCTGTGAATTTGCTTAGCACCTGTTATAGTTGCAATGTTGACTCAAGTGGATTTCGGCTACCTTTGCGGCAGCAAAACGCAAAAAAATGGTTTCTTGATATGACCGTATTAGCAAGCGAAATCCAATATTGCTTGTGGGCTTACATTCACATGTACATACGTGTAGATTTGTAGAAACACATGTGTCAAATTTTCTGAGCGTATATATTGTCGTTACACAGCGCACATAATGCAGCCCACTTATTGAATAGAGGCGTGTATCTGCACACAGGTGTAGGTGTTTACGTAAATGATACAATGTTTTGAACACATGGCATGAGCTATTTTTACACAAAGCTAGAGCTTGTGGCGGTGGCGGCTATCGCACCGTTCCGCAATAAAAAAAAAGCCGGGGCGTTGCTATGCATAAGCTCACGGACCAGACGACGTGCTGATACGTCTTGGCGGGCGTACATTTGTAATTACTAAATCATTACAATACTGACTGAGCATTCGTGCATAGTGAAATTTGGGTTGTGAGAAATCTGTATAGAGTTGTAAAACGTTGATTAGTTAATTAGCTCAAAGACGAGGGGCTGCAGCGCAGCAATCGAGACAGAAGAGCTGAGACAAAGAGAGATCGAAAGCAGGGGGAGAGTAGAGGGCAAATAAAGAGAAGGAGTAGAGAGAGCGCTGCTGCAGGCGCCACATAGAGCGGTTCGGCGCGTCCGCCCAGGTGGCCGAGCCCGGTGACGTAGTGCATTCGCGTGCAACCGGAATAGTCCGCATAGTAGTGGACGCGTTCTGAACCCCGCCATGGCACATTTGTATGTACCATGGTGTGCCGTCCTTACAGAAACAAGGCGACTGCGTGGACGTTTAATGTTGGCTGACGAGGGATCAGCCCGGAAGAAAGTAGTGCGTCGCATGCCAACTTTACCTGTTTTACTCGCTGCTGTTACCACGAATAATAATAATAATGAAATATCATAAAATTAATATCATACATATAATAGAATAATAATAATAATAATACTATATCTATAAAATAATGAGGATACACATTCACACCTCACAACTGTATTGCTCTAAGACATATTAAATAAATAATAATTAATAATTACTATTATTATTATTATTATTTATTATTATTATTATTAATTATCATTCTGTTATAAACAATTGTGAGGTCTGAACGTTTTAAGCCAAGTTCATCCTGCTTTGTTCGATTGTCAATTCATGGCGTCTATGATGGAAGCCACGTCTTCTATTCGTTTTCCGATATCCTTCAGGGTTTTTGCTGGTCTGTGCTGATGGAGCCAAGTGTTTCTAATGTAATAGGTACTCAGATACTCAGCGGGGGACACCATACCCCAGGTTTGGCACGAGGGTCAGGCTTACTCTGCTATTCAAGGGGCAAAAAACGGTGACAACGTGGACGATCCAAATCTCTATCGGGGTATCGCGTTGGAACGGCACTCTCAAGAAAATCTTCGCCAAGTTGATTATCTCGAGGGCGCTTCCAACTGTGAGAGAAGGCCTTACCTCCGGAGCAATTCGGATTTAGGAAAGGCCGAGGTACACAGGACGCGATCCACGTACTCCAGTCGGAAGTTAAACGGGTGCTAGCTGTGCCCGGGGGTCACTTGTACGCCGTCTTATCGATTGTGTCAAGGCCTTCGACAAAGCTCCCCGTCACCTACTAGTCGATTCATTTCGACATGCTGGGGTGGGTGGTTCTTTCCTACGAGTGCTCTCCAGCTTCTTTGCTGAAGACCGCCTTGAAGCAAACGTAAGGGGCGAAGACACCTTGCAGCTCTGTCAAAACGTAGGGACCCCCCAAGGGGACCCTCTCAGTTGCCTGGCATTCTCCTTGCTCATCGCAGACCTAGCTCGCCATGTGCGGGAGGAGTTTAGAAACGCCGTCGTCGTCACGTATGCGGATGACATAGTAGTGGCCCACCGGGACCGCGGTGCCATTCGTCGAATTGACGGCGACGTCGAAAGTACCTTCACCGTAAGGGCCTGCAAATAAATGCGCGGAAGACGAAAGCCATGAAGTTTCGCCGTGGGGGTCGATTGGCCGCAGCAGACGTAATACGCTGTTGTGGCCAACCGCTGGAGTTTGTCAACTCTTTCCCGTATTTGGGTCTGAGGCTACACTATACGGGAACGACCTTTACCCAGCACATCGGCGACAGGTGGTCGAGCGTCTATTACCTCTATTCACACAGAGGTGAGAGACCCTCGACGACTGTCTTTGAGTGCGGCCGTGCGTCTTTATGAGCTCAAGATTGTGCCAATGTGAGCTACAGCCTTGGCAAGGTGTGGGGCCACCTTTCAGCGGCAAATTTTGCGCAGCTAGAAAGATGCTTTACAATATATATGAAGCGGGTCCTTTGCTACCCCGGACGGCAAAAAGCCGCTTCGTGTACCTGCTAGCGGGTTGCGGGGCCGGCAGTGGAAACAATCAGAGTCAGGCTTAGGTCACCTATTACTGGACCACTTCAACAATTTTTGTTGGAGTGGCAGGAAAAGTGACCGAGGTCTCGGCAGAGGTAGCGCAATTGGATGTGTACCTCGCCAGGGAAGCTTCGGAATGGAATGGCATGCAGCTAGCCGGCACGTGTACACAAGATACATTATGCATGGCTATCATCACTTGGTATGTTCGACCCAAGGATTTCACTAAGTTGACGATCAATGTCGTTGCCGGTTCTGCTCGCAGATATGCCGCTAAATACCACGCAGCGAGCTGCCAGAAGCATCGGCGGTCTTTGGCACCTTTTCGCCGGGTGGGACGGTCGCTGAAGTGTTTTAAATTGTATAAAAGGAATGAATTGTATTGAAATTATGTACCATCTTGAAATGCAATGTTATTGCGAAAATAAACCATATATAAAAAAAAATGTAATAGGTACAAAGTAGTAGGTTCTAGATAGCTTGAGATACCTATTTCGTTTTTCAGAACCTGTGCGCTCTGCTACCCATCCAGATTCAACTGCGCTGTAACGTAAATACGATAAGACCGCCGTGCATGAAACCGTTACATCCCATATTAGGCTATTTCCGTGTAACCACAGTGATGGTGACCCCGTCAGGTCGCAGCTCACTGCTGACATTAAGACCCTTCGGCTCGAGTGTAGATGGCCCTTTTAAAAGCTCTTCTTACTATGGCGTTGAGTTCAGCGTGCCTTGTGAGTCTTGCCAGGACTTTTAGACAGCTTAACGGGTGCAGACCGTCAGAGTGAACAGGTTGACCGCATGACAGACATGAGAATGGCAGGCAGACGGAGGCGCCTATCGTGAGAGCTGACAGCATGCGCAAGGAGTTTGGGTCAAGCATGGTGCCAATCTGACGGGAGGGCAGCGCTTGAAGCCAACCCCCGCTAAAGGGATGTTGAGCCGCTAGAAAGACGACATGCTCTCTTGTTAGGCTGTTCATTATATCTCGTGCGGACTGCCTAGTTTTTGTAAGCGTCAAGAGAATTTTGACTCACGTGCTCTCTCAGGGGGCCGGGATCAAGTTGACTCCTGGCTGTGGTATCCGCCACCATCGTTGCTTTTTTAGTTCAATCTTTGCTTCCTCGTGAATGAGTGATTCTGCTTGGAACCCAAATTGATTCAGGGATGCAGCATAGCACACTGCAGCTAGATATGTGGCTCTTCTTATTCCAAGACCTCCATTCTCGATAAAAAGGCTAGCTCTCTCCCACGTGTTTTCTTCTAAGTTAATGTTTAGTGTCTGGCTTAGAATGTCTCTGGTGGTCTCGTCGTAGGCTGCAAGACCTTTTATATATTTCAGAGTCTGACAAGTTTGTAGCATGTAGACAAATCTCGGTGAACCTCCTGCGGGTGCATACTTGTCAGTCAAGGGCGAACTTTTAACAGGGTCCTCTCGTTTAGCATCGAGGGCGCGTGGAATTCCTTCGGGCATTACAGGAGAACCTAGAACATCTAGTTACCCTGAGTTATACGAGATGTCCCAGGAATTATTATTATTATTATGGCCGGCACTAGAAGTCGTGGCTTCGATTCCGGCACAACGCATATTCGTTCGACGCATTTTTTTTCGTAAGTTTTGCTACTTAGTATTTCCTTCGTCCGGACCTTAATTAGGGAGTTTCTTGATGCTAGTTCTTGGGTTTTAGGGAATCTGTCTAGAGATAATTTGTGTGGCTGCTGTGGAAGCCGTGCGACTTGCCCGTATGAGGCTGAGCGCCATAGGTCTTTGGGTCTTGCTGAGGAAATGGAGTGTTGGTGGCCCTGGTAGTCGTGCGCTTCCATAAGGATGCGGCATATAACATGATGCTATCTATTGTTGATTCTAAGAGACGGCGTGGAAAGTCGGTTACTCCTCTGTCCGCGAGAGTTTTGTAGCTCTGCTGAGGCTTTGGCAGTTGTGTATGCTATATAGCGCATATGAGGTGCTCCTGTAAGAGCCCTATTGAGAAATACATGTGGTATATTTATTTTACTATGGTTATTATTACCGTTACGTTATAAACAGAATGCGTGTGGCTATAGGATTATGGTTATTTATTGAAATATTACAATCACTTTAAAGAAAAGCGGACATATCCAGTTTCCTTTTTCAAGCCCTCTAAGAGCTATTTATCTCGGCCATAGTGAATGCGCCCTCTAGTCCATAGCGTGTTTGTTCGGCACAGACTGCCAGGAAAGCCGAGACTGAGGTGTTATCGTTACCACCGAACAATTTTAGAGGCGTCAGGTCGCTTAACGAGGTGGCCGCGAAACATCTGCTTTCCGGGAGATCACGCGCCCATTAAGTTTTTTTTCCAATTATACATTTTTGTAGTATAGCTCAATGAGCTTCACCCTATGAGAGAGAGAGAGAGAATAGAGTAAAAGAAAGCAAAAAAAGGCAGACAATACAGGAGCGTGTACAGAGCTACAAAACAAGCGGAAGGTTTCGACTGTGGGGTGCCGATGGCGCGGCTGCGGCCTCTAATAACGAACACTGGCTGGTGAACATGAAGCGCGGTCGTGGCAGATACGCGACTCGCGGCCCGGCTTGCGACACCAGCATCAGACGGCAGCAGCAGCAGCAGCCTGCCTTAATGCTGGTGTCGTTCTCCACTCCTCCACGACACGTACACACAGAGTCAAGCGTACACTCGGCAGACTTGTACGTACGTACGGACAGACACGCAATACATACGGACAACAGACGGAAACATACGGGACTCGCAAATGTATGCAAATCGTATACGACCCAGGTACCTGGGCTCATAGGGCCACTGATAGAATCGATTTGAGCCCTACCACGAGGGCAACCAGGGGGGGCGCGGGCTTGGGGTAGGTGAGGTGAGGGGCAGGGGTTGCATCTGCTCCCTGCGCCCCGGGCTGCTCTATTCCTCTCCCGCCCTGCTTACAGTATGTGACGGCTGACGACACGACACACGGGTCCAGCACGCCAACAGACGACACACGCGCACACACACACATACGTATGCATCCCCCTCCCAGCCCCCCTATGCACAGATCCTAGCACTCTCGTAGGCCGTTCAGTTACCCACTGTACCTACTGCTCGGTAGCAAGCAATGTCCTCCGATTGCATCTGCCGCAACTGTATCTCGCAGAATTGTGCCAAATGTCTAGTATTATTACTACTACTACTACTACAACTTGTACACTTCTACCTCTGATTCTGCCCGGCTGCGGCTCTGGGATTGCTGCTATTGCTGCTGGTCGTAGGTGGGATTCAATCTGCGTCAATGTCTGCGGATGCTGTGAAGAACAGAAAGAACATCGTAGGAGTAGTAGTAGGGGTAGTGATAGAGGCACATTCACAGCCACGCGGTAACCTCGTCGTTGTTGCTGTGGTTGTCGCTGACACTTCGCGTTTGCCACGAAGCCGAACAAATAATGCACATTTATCTAGCCGCACAGCTAGATTCATCCGGTCCGGATTGAATTGAATTGTGCCGACTGAAGGATTGAAGTAAATTAGGTCGGTCGGCTAGCTGACCGGGGAACTTTGCAGCACGCACTAGCCAACAACGCCCAACGAGCTACATTGCGCTCCAGCTGAGAGCTCCAAGTCCTACAAACAATGCTGTTCCATCCCCGCCATATATGGTGGCAAAGGGGATCTGTCACTGTCGTTTGTAACGTTGTTGTTGTTACTGTCGTTGTCGGTATTGTTGTTGTCGTCGTCGTCGTCGTTCTTATCGTTGGTAATACGGTGGTTGTTATGAAAATTAAAATTTTTATAATTAGTATTGCTCCTATTGTTAATAGTGATGGACTTTGGCTAGTGTTGTTATTATTCCTGTTCATTTACCGCTGTTAGCTTAATTGCTGTGACGCTAATTCACTTAAAAGTACTATAAAATGTTTTTGATTAAAACAAGTTTTGAGGGCGCGTGATCTCCAGAAAGCAAAGGTAATATAGAAAAATAACGCCTAAGTTTTGCTAAAAAAGTAAAAAATTGTGTATCTCATATACGCTGGTGCGGCCATCTTCCTGACATCATCCTTTAGGCATAACAACATGCAAAGCACTTTCCAATTAAATTAAAATTTTACCCGTATGTAGTCAACATGTATAGTATATATATAGCCGTGCCCGAAAATCACGCGTGTCTCCTGTGTGTACCTGTGAGTATTCGTAGGTGCGATTATCTAAGGAAATAATACAAGTCGATGAAAAAGCCGTTTCAACATAGATGGGACAAGCCTTAATTATTTTTACGTGTCTAGTCATCCGTGTGAAAAGCCGTCACTTTACTGTAAAAAATATCGTCTTGCTTGCTTTTGCAACCTCGTTACCACTTTGGCACCTCTGGTTTATGCGTTGAGGCCGTACGTACTCAACATGTTTAATGTCACAACACGCAACGCCTGGGGCGAATTTAATTATTCGCCAACTATTAAGTTATCAAGTTTTGTCGACGAGGCTGCTCTGTGTGGGCAGACGGCTAAGTCAAAGCTCCCGATTTGGGAGCGCTTTCATTCAGCCAATTCTCACAAAATAAGGTAATTTTATGAGCAACGTATAAAATACATACACATATTCATTCTTTACGCTATCACGTATTACGCTAATACAAATGCATTACAAATTGTATTCAATACATACAATACATAGCGCTGACCCAACAAGCTCCTCGTACATGAATATCGCAATTGTTTTAGTGAAACGCATAATTCTCGTAGATAGAAGGTATAATGCTCATAGTGAGAGCACCCGTGACGAATTGTGCCATTTGGAATAACGACCAACTACAATTTTACAACAATCTTTTAAATTGCTTACTTTGCAATATATATATAATATATATATATATATATATATATATATATATATATAATATCTAATAGATATATATATATATATAGATATATATATATATATATATATATATACATAGATATATATATATATATATAGGGTGTTTGAAAAATTGTATTAATTCGTAAAAGTAATGTAAAAACAAGAGTCTCTAATATATTTTTTCTTAATTGTTTTTGTTTAAACCACTTTTATTCACGCTGCATTGCGTATATTGGTTTTAGTTCTCTTTTTAAAAAACGGACAATAACAACGTTAAGTCGCCAATGAAATCGCGCTAAATTGCCCGGGTGAGATTACCCACACGGGATACATCATCCACAAAAGCTCGATTATGTTGCCGGCGGTGTGGCTTGTGACACTATTTTGTTAGAACCAGAGTTTACTTGCATTGGTTTCGTTCAAATTCGGCCATAAACAATTAAGGATCATGCTGCGATAACGTCTGATAATCGAGAGGTGTAACAATTATGATCCAATTTGTCTTTTGGAACAGAGGCCGTGTTGGACGGTCCGAAATACCTTAATTACTGCGCAACCACGGATGAAAATATCATAGATTTATTTAGATTTTAGAGAGGCACCAAAATGCTTCTCAGGAAATGTTCCTGAATGTGTTAGTGCTGAACGCTGTGGATGGTCGTAGGGTTGTGAGTTTAAGCTTTGAGCGTAAAAGCTAATCATGGAACTTCAATTCTTGACAGTTCTCTACTAAACAACCATAGCCATGACGTCGGCGTTTTGTGTCTTCCAGAGGAAGCAGAATTTTCTCACGAACACGACGAGGTGATAAGTTTCTGCATATAAGTACTTGTCTCGCAATCACACATTTTGTGCTTTAATGTTAGGCAACAACGCCAGTGGCAAAGAGCTCAATATTTTACTCTCACTCCAAAACAAGACTTCTTAGGGACTATGTTTAGTTTAAAAAACGGGGGAATTGTAGTAGCGTTCCAGTCGGATTTAATTCAGTTGTTATTTCCTCTGGTCTGGTGAGAGCCCTTCCTCGGTATGCCGGTCCCTTATTTAAAGCATACGACGAACTAGTCATATATATATATTCAATTTTTTTCAATTTCAATTTCAAACGTGGTTTATTCACGGAACTGCATTTCACAACGCTTAAGTTCTCGGTAAATAAAAATGGTTAAAAAAAATCAAACAACAAAGCAGATAATTACTCTCGACAAAATCCAAGGCGTGCTTTGTATAAGGTTTTTACACACAATGGTATTACAGTGGTTAATGATTGTCACAAGAACTTCAAAGCAGCAATTGGTGCGTTTGTTAGAACGCCGAACACCACATGAGGCAACAAACTTGCAAATATAACACACAAACGAAGTAGTCCACTAGTACAGCATCAACACAATTTACAACAACTATGTCTAAAAATATGTGGATAAATACAATCAAAAATTGAGTGTGTCTACATACGAAGCACAACAGTTGTAATACCAACTATACCTAGATCACACGCCTGGTTCCGACTGTGAAATTAACAGCCACTGTTTTAACTCGCGAGAGAAGAGGTGCTTCGTAGTGAGGCATCTTATGCGTTTGGGAATGCGGGTTTCAGGAAGGCGGTACGCAAGTGAGTGTTGACTAGACTTCAAAGATACAGAGGGCACTGCAAAAGTTGTTGCGCACCAAGCTTTTTTTTAATATGGTGAGAGGGAAAAATGCGTTTACGCAAACCCAGAGCGGGTAGTGTGGGACTCGATGCCCATGTTGTTGGCATAATACCCACTAAAAAGCTCTCACCAAAATAGCCTCAGGAAGAGGCGAGGAGCTGGAACCATTCTTTAATATTACTTCAACCCCTACTTCTTCCTTAGGGTTGCGTGATCAGAGCGCACATCGCGGTCTGCACCAGATCTTTCTGTTCAATAATCGTCGCGGCAAAATCCTTCATGATGTGCCAGCTTTGGGTGTCTTGCAGAAGGGCCTGACCCATTTGTTCACTGGTTACCGGGGGTTCCCGGTCTAAGAGCCGCGCCAGCTCCGCCCTGTTCGCGCTGAAAGCCGTGCATACTTCGAAGGTGTGTTTGGCATCGTCTTCTTCACCTGAGTCGCAGAGAATGCATGCTGGCGACGGAGCACGTCCTATGCGGTGTAGGTATTTTCTAAAGGTGCCGTGGCCCGTCAAAAATTGGGTTAGAGGGTACGACAGTGATCCCTCTCGCCTTTTGAACCACTCTCGGAGATCCGGGATAATAGAGCGAGTCCAGAAACCCGGCTGGCCCGCCTGGATCTCCATCCATCTATTGTTCCACGCGTCTAGTGTCTGACGACGTGCGTCTTCTTTAGAGATAGAGGAGTCCGCACGGCGGACTGCGCTCTCCATAACCCGGAGATCCCAAGGGATCTGCCTGGAGAGTACTTGAATGGCCACGGTAGACGCAGTTTTGTTGGCCCTTGCAATCTTGAGGGCCAGCGGCCTCTGCGTTTTATCCAAAAGCCGTCGGCACGTAACCCGCTTAGCCGTACGCTGCCACAGCGGGGCTGCGTAAAGCATAATGCTGTCTACTACCGTCGCCAGGAGACACCTTCGATCATCGGAAGCACCCCGTGTGCGCGGCAGCAATCTTGCGAGTTCTGTAGTAGCTTTGGTGGCTTTTGCAGCCGCGTAGTGCACATGAGGCGTGCCTATCAGGCCGCTATCCAGAAGCACTCCTAAGTATTTTGCTTCGCTGGAGAGGGCAATGTTGTGTCCCTCTAAGGTCAAGTTGAGATGGGGAGTGCGCTTCTGCCCGTTTAGAAATATTGCTAACGTTTTGTGTGGAGCCAGGCGGAGTCCGTGCGGAGCGAGCCAGATGGAGATGTCTTGCAAGGCGCCAATTGCTGTCCTCTCCAGCTCCCTGGCATCCCGCGACGTAATCACGATAGCCAGGTCATCCGCATAGGCTATTGATTTAACGTTAGGAGGGTGAGGCAGACGTAGAACATCGTCGTATGCAATGTTCCATAATGTTGGGCCCAGCACGGAGCCTTGAGGGACCCCCGCGGTAACAGGATATGACTTGCCTTGATAGACCACCGTACGTTGTGACAGGTAAGATGCTAAAATCCTTCTAAGATAGGGCGAGATAGAAGCCCGTGCTAATGCGTCATTAATGGAGTTCCATGAAACTGAGTTAAAAGCGTTCTTGATGTCAAGTAGAATTGCTAGGCAATGCGATCTCGTTTCTGAGCGAGTACCTCTCTGGGTTTCGGCTATGGTTAAAAGGCTCTGAACTGCGTCATGTGTTGAGTGGCCCGAGCGAAAGCCGTGTTGGTCCTCTGAGATCACTTTCTTGTCGTCCAACTCCTTCGTCAGCCGCATATGTATAAAATGCTCGACTGCCTTGGAGAGACTGGGAAGGATGCTGATAGGTCTAAAAGCAGAGGGGTCACTTTGGGGCGACGCGGTTTTAGGAATCAGGACAAGGTCGGCCTTTTTTCAGTCGTCGGGGAATGTTCCCGATCGTAAGATGGCCTCCACCATTTTCATAAAAACAGTTGGATGATTCTTTATAAGTATTTTAACGGCTTCTCCTGGAATGCCGTCTGTTCCCGGTGCCTTACGTGGTCGGATTTTCTTGACGACTTTTCTCACTTCCTCCATTGTGATGGCGGGGAAGTCTAACTCCTTGGCGTCGAAGTTTGGCCTCAGTGGTGGGGGGTCCGAGGGAAACAGCCCGCCGATGACTTTTTGAGCGAGGTCGGGAGGCAGTGGTGGTTGTGCGTGCTTCAATTTGTGTCGGGCTATTTTATAACCTTGCCCCCAGGGGTTGTTCTGGATATCGTTACGGAGTTTTGCCAGCACTCAGACTTACTCTTTTTGATTTCCCGTACCAGCGCGCGACGAGTTTCTCTGTATTTCTCCCATAGCGCTTGAAGGTTTGCTTGGTGCCGAGCGTGCCGGCGAGTACATATGCGCCTGATTTTATGGCATTTCTTCCGTGCCTCGGCTACTAGCCTATTCCACCAGTAATTGGGGGTTCGCCGAGCCAGTGCGGGGTGCAAGGGGCGGCTTGCTGCTCTACAAGCCTCCTCTAGCATAGTCGACACCGTGCGTGGTTCCACATTACGCAGTCGAGCGCAACGAGACTCAATTTCCTGCTGTAATGTCTCAAAATTTATTCTTAGGCGCATCCTGCGGGTTTTAGGAAAAGATAGCGCCACTTTGAGGCAGAACGTAATGTAGAAGTGGTCCGAGAGGTTTTCGACGTCGTCGTGTATAGTCCACCCTGTCAACCTGGGCAATAGGGTCTCAGAACAAAAAGTGAGGTCCAAGGTTGATTCTTGGTTTCCCCTTCTAAAAGTGGTGTCCTGGAACGTTGACTAGATGCAGGTCGTGTTCCGATGCCCAGTCTACCAGCGCCGCCCCTCGCGGGGATATCCTGTTGCTCCCCCATTGTCGGTGAGCTGCGTTAAAATCACCCCCAATTACGACTTGGCGGTGGTTTTGTTTTATGATCGATGTTGTCAATTCTTCTAAGAACTCTTTAAAAACCTCGGTAGAAACGTTCGGGGAGATGTATATTGAGTAAATGGCCACCTTATCTATGGTGATAAAAGAGAAGTGCACTCCTCGGTCTGCTCCAGTAGGGTAGACAGACGAGGTGGTTCGATATACAGCTGAGGACCCGTTTGATGCGTGCACAGCCGCTGCGTGGAGCCGGCTTTTGGGGATTTCGGAGGTCAGGATAAAATCGATATCTTTAGAAGCGGTAAAATGTAGTGCCATGTCTAACGCCGGGGCGGACCTATTTAGGTTGACTTGTAAAAACTTAAGATCCATGGTTCTTTGTTGTTTTCCGGAGTGCCTCTACTCGTTGCTTGTAGGCCGGGCATTGCATGGAGGTTGCGTAGTGTCCGTCTTGCTGGCAGTGGTAACAGTGCGGCAGAGCCCTACAGTCCCGGGCCACATGCCCTGCCTTCCCGCACTCGTAGCACGAAGGGGTTGTGGGAAGTGGGTTTGTGCAGGCCCGCGTTTGGTGCTCAAAACTGAGACACTTTGAGCACTGGGATACATTTACCAGTTCGTCCAGACCAGTTCGTTTACCAGTTCGTCCAGTGTTGCGCACCAAGCTGATGTTCGACTCATGGTAGGAACTAGTGGAAATGCGATCTCCATAGGCACAATACCACGCTAAATTTTGTACGCTAATATTGAAACCCGCAGCGAGTAAATGTTTTCTACCCTAAGTAGGTTAAAACGAATGAACAAGTCACGGACCAAATCCCTTCGCCTTCTAGCAAAAATGACTCTAATTGCATCATTCTGTATCACTTTTGCTCTTCGGAGAATTCTGTCGTAGCCACCTCCCCAGAGAAGGATTCCATAGCATATAACTGGTAAGAACACGGCCTTGTACACCAGAAGTAAGCCCTCTGTGGGTACCCCAATCAATTTCATTTTACACAGCGTAGATATTACAGCATAGCACTTTGGTGCAATGTAATCTAGATGGGGATGCCACCTCATGTTTTCCTGGAGAACGAGCCCCAGGCACCTAGCGGTCTGCGAACCAAGATCTGGTTGTCAGATAATTCTAGAAGCCTCGGCGATGCACGAAAAACTATGAAATTGGTTTTGTTAGCATTGGCGACTAGTCCAAAAATGTTAAAAATGCTAATTATATTATCAACATCCAAAAGCGACTGCTGCAAGTCCATATCAAAGTTCCGATGATTCACTCCGAACAGTAGCGTAGTGTCATCAGCAAAAGTTATAGCTGAGCCAAGGTTTAGCCTCTGAATCTTTAATGGAATAAAATTCAGTAGAAGAAGAAACACGAAAGGTCCGAGAGGTATATATATATATATATATATATATATATATATATATATATATATATATATATATATATTTGTTCTTTTTATAACAAGAGGATTTAATTTATGCGCGCTCTCTATAACGACGCAGCACGAGACATCAAAAAGCTGTCTAGCCCACTTCAAGTAGAACCACAATAGAACCCACTAAAGCCACTTTCATATGCAATCCTGACGAAGGAATTTCGGTGGCATTTGCTTGGTTTTCAATTCAGTCAGTCGTTATTTCTTCTGGTCCAGAGGGAACCCTTCTTTAACATAACGCTCCCTTATTCAAAGTATTTGAAGAACTGGTGGCCATAAGGGACGGGCCTTTAGCAAGGGGCCCACCATATCCTTGCAGGTAAAGGAAGTCCAACGTTCGAGAAGGGCGTTCAGTCCCTAGCGGGTAGCTTCAAAGAAATCACAGTATTCTAATTCTGCTATGTCAGGCGCCGTCGATTTCGCCTGATCTGAACGTAGTCGCACAGTTGCCGCTGTCTTGCATTTAAGGATACGGTCATCCACAGGGTTCACAATATTTCAGTCACGCTATTGTCTGGACTGCTACGGTTAGTGCAGTCGATTTGCATGCGATCTAGTTAGAGCGATGTTATGTTCAAGACGTGAAGAACCACTACGCGAGTGGTCCTGTTTTCTCACAGCAGAGCGGCGTACAGCACAATACAGCCCTCAAGTACCGCCGCGAAGACACCTCAGCAGTCATCCAACGCGCCGTCGCGTCAATGTAATTCGCTAGTGCCGTGGGAAGAATCTTTTTTAGTGGCAAGTTGTAGCCCCACAGCCGAGTTCTGAGGTATTCCCGCTCGAACGTCGCTACAGCATGTCGCTCTGTGATCTGATAGATAGATAGATATGAGGCCAAAATTCTGCGTAGGTAGGGTGTGATTTATTAGCTCATATGTGGATGCCTTGTTGATCGTGTCCCACTGAAACACTGTAACAAACGCGTTTCTCACATCTTGAAATATGGCGTGGCCGGTTGACGTGGACGAGAGAGCGATTTTTTTCTGCTTATTGGCTAGATCCAGGCTATTGCAAGGGTGACGGAGCGTGTTGGGTGTTCTGTCCTAAAAACTCGTGCTGACCTTCAGACAAAACCTTCCTTTTGTCTAGCTCTTTAACCAAACGAATGTTTACTAATTGTTCCACTGCCTTTAAATTTTCGGGAGCATTAATATTCGTCAATAGGCGGACACGTGTCCTTTCGGCTTTCCCAGCGTCGTGAGACGAGTCGTTCTCCTCTAAGCCAGATACACTCAATCGAGTGTTGAAGTTTCGTATTTATACGTTCGTAGACAGCCATGTTCCATGTACATCCCCTTAGTATGTCGCCTGTGCACAATTGTAAACCGTTGTGGCATTTCGTTTCGACGACTGAAAATGTGGCATTGGGTCATATCACTCATACCGCAATGCTTGCAAGCACATTTGTTAGCGTTATAATATCATTGACTTGTTAAGCATTTACGTCGCTAATAACCACTATGGAGTGTTTGGTGCTTATGTTGCGTTCGTCTCGGTACTCTTTATGGGCGTGCACTATCATAGTTAACTGAATCTCATAGCAAAAGTAGGGTGCCACAGTAGACAATACCTAGCGAGGGAGGGAGCCTAGTGATAGTGACAAATTGAAAGATGGTCATGCAGGATATTGTCAACCTTCCATAGGGCGTGTGCATCGTTTCGTATGTTTCGGTCACACTTCTATCGCATTTAAAACGACACCTAATTGCGGTACGTTGCGATTTTTAAGTATAGCAATATAAAAAAAGCACGTCTGCACACTTTCAGCTAATTAACTACAACTAACGTTTGAAACAAAACGTAACGTTGTGACACGCTGCTATTATTTAAGCATGCGATTGGAAGTGCTGCCAGGCCCTCAAGCTCGTGACGCACCCCTTCAGGACGATGTATATCTTGGGAGTCATGTAACTATGCAGAAAGATAGACGAAGACCCAGCTGAATTAAGGAGAAATGGCAGGGACGCCTCTCCCATGGCTTCGAAGAAACGCTAAGTATTACAGAGCCTGAGAGCGTGAGGAGGAATCTAGACTTAGTGGGTTTGTGAGCCCCACACTAGTCACGCAGGTTGCTAGTGACGCATGTGCATTCTGCATTCTCGAAACCTTCCCAAAAAATGGTATGACAATGCAAAAAAAAATACGCATGTACACTTAGAACTAATTGAACTGCTCTTAGCGGCGTAAAACGTACTGAGAGTAGAAGAAGCTTCAGTCTACACAGTTGCATATTTGAACAAAATATGGCTCCACTTTTGATAATGTTTTCAAAAATTATCCGGATCTCATTTAATCGACTGTATATATATATATATATATATATATATGCATTAAATAGTAAAATGCATAATTCGTCATAACCAGTTATTTATTGCACCATACTATCGGGATCGTGGAAGTCTCTTCTATGGCAGAGTTTATGATGGAATCCATAAAGAGAATAGCTGATTACAGCATGTCGGTTGGGCTGTAGCGGTGTTTGTCTCTTCTGCGTGAGTATTCTGGTCGAAGAAGTTTCCAAGAACTGCTTAATCTTTTGTCATGAAGTTCTCTCTGAAGCGTAGAAAAGCTGAGGTTTCCGGGAGACTAATGTATCAACTAGATGTGCTACAACAGATTAAGTAGAAGTCATAAGGTAAACTAACCATTTTTTCGCGTTCTGTGGTGGTTCCAACTCTCGTTGGCAGGCTTGAGACGCGGTGTATACCTTATTTTAGTTTATTTAGCTGTGATGTGCTGAGATGCTCCTGTTGATATGATCTGGGTGCCGTAGGCCGCCACCGAAGCAACCTTCAAGTAAAAAGTGCTTTTAGCGTGGTCAAGGAGTATTGTAGGAGCTTATCGACATTGCGACTAGACCTTTCCTTACTCGTTCGGCAATGTGTTTTCGATAGTTGTGCACTTCATCGAACGCATGATTCACACCGGCCTCATCGTTGAAGCCGTAATTGTGTAGAACTGACAAACCCATTAAAATCCAGTTGTCCTCTTTGCCTCTTATCAGGGGTGACCGCAGTTTTCCCGAAATTACTCTTCCTCGCCACGTTATCTTGCCATTAAGGCTGCTCGACTTTGTGCGGCGGTTATTTTCACCTCAAAGACAAATTCTGAAAATCGTCTTACCATAAATAAGGTCTCATGTTCTTTGAGAGCGCTCCTACAAGGGCTTGACTTGTTAGGAGACTTTCCAGTTTTAGGTTTCCAGGCAGTAGTGCTCGCTCAGTATTGAACAGACCAAAGTTTGTAGCAGTGCCTTAAATCGCCAGTCTCTCCTAAATTGCACATACGGCGGTGCAGGTATCGCTGAAGCAGCCACCGTGGCCCGCTGGCAGTTACGCGAGTGATTGCGTGAGCAAAGCGTGTTCAACTCTGTATAATTTTTTGAGATCAGGGAGTTCTGATTTTGTCCAGTATCTAGGGTGCCCCGGCTGGATTGGTTTCCACTGCTGGCTCCATTTGCTTGTTTTGTTCTGCCAAGTAGTGGCCCCTCCGTCCGCGTATTAATTGAAGGCCACTTTTAAGCTAGGTTTCTACCCTTAGATCCCAGGGAATCTGCCTAGAAGACTTGCATAACTGCTGTGGAAACCGAGCAATTTAAACGCTATAGATCATTGAGTCGTGTTGAAGAGGCAGTGTGTTCTATCCTTGCTAGGCGTGCGCTCCCACATGGTGCGGCACAAAGCATAGTGCTATCTATGCTACTGATGCTGAGAGACGGCGCTTGCGAGAGTCGGTTGTGGGAGAATTTTTCGCAACTCTGCTGAGGCTTTGGCAGCTTTTTGCTGTAAAGCGCACACGAGGCGTTACTGTAGAAGCCCTATCCAGGATCACATCCAGATACTTAACCATGGCCGTGGGCGTTACTGGGTGTCCTTCTTGGCGTAAGTTTAGATTATGTAGAAGGCGCTTCACCCCCTTTAGAAGAACTTTTTCTGCTTTTAGTGAAGCCAATTTGAAACCTAACATGTGCAGATATTGTCGAATATCCGCCATGGCTCCACAGGGTGCTCCTCCGAGCAGTTCCTCGTCGCGGACGGTAGCGCTCAGTGCCAGATCATCTGCATAGGCGACAAGATAAACTTCCGAGGGACGCGGAAGATAAGAAGACTAAATATTTCCCCGTAGATTATACCCAGTACGGCCCTTATGAGACCCCAACTATAACTGCATAGTCCACGCCTTCATAAGTGCTCGGTCTTTTAGGTACGACGCTGTGCTACGTCATAAGTAGGAGGCAGACAAGTTGACTTAATTGTACTGCAAGATAAATTAACTTAGTTTGCCTACAACCGTTACTTAATATAATGTGCAAGTGTAAATACCTAGCCGTTCCAATTTAGGGATTAGCAGACTAACCTACTGTCGAACACGATTTTTTGGCCGAAATGAAAAAATGATAAAGACTTGAAAATAAACACGCGTTTCTGTGCTTGGCCGATTTTTAAGTATCTCCAAAAACTGCACAAATGTAGACAGATAGATGGTAAATCCCTGCTGGGCGGGATCAAGTTAGCGATTTAAAACTAAGATGGCGGTTAATTTGAGACCTAGAATGATAGGGTTTGGTAAGATACGCGATAATTTAACTACCACGCGGGCTAGTAGTTCTCAGTATTTGCTTTCGAGTCCTGTGCATAGAACAAAGTAGATAAGGGGTTTGACGGAAACTTAGCTTTTGTGGGCTAATGGCGCCCACGGCAAGACCTAATGCAGGTCGGAACCTATCCTGTTTGGAGTCTAAGTTAATAGAAATGTATCCACCCGGCAAGCTTAAGTCGGCTTTTGCCACACCTAGCGCGTTTCTAACAAGGCTATACACGCCCTCACCAGGTGAATCCATCATTCCGAGATACCATTTATATGTAACTATTAGGAATATAAGTTACTGCTAAGAGGAAATCCAAAAACGGATTATATGTGAAATTAATTTAAACGTCACGTTTACTTTCATTAAGCCCTGTTTTAATTTGTATGGTACATTTTCAGGTGTATCAGTTTGATTGTGTTTGGCCACTCAACCCAAGTAAAGATATTCACTAAGCGCCGATGTCTTTTGCCGTGGTCCTCGATACAACTGAAATTCGACCGAGTTCCACGGACTGCAAATCTTGTCCTTGTGGTAACCCATGCTCCCTGGATCACTTTAACGATTGTACTGAATCCGTGTCGCTCTCTCAGCGCTTTTCAGCGAGAATGTTTATAAACTAATTTTACTATGTATGCCATATTTGTTGTGTCTATATTTACATGCCCAACCAGGGTATATATATATATATATATATATATTTATAGAGTGGGCAGCAAAGCATTGTGTCTTGATATCCTCGCCATTTGTTTCGGAGGCATAAAAACGAAACCACTCGTTAAGGGTTTGAAGCAGACTCTTTTTTCCTATAAAGCCAACTTTTGCCTTAATAGATATGTGACTAGGTGAGACTTTCTTCTTTAAGGCTTCGCAAATCCAAGCATAATCCTTGAAAAAGACATTATTCACAGAGAGTCAATGGTTAGTGCAGATTTTAGAGCAGTGGTGTTATCGGCCCCCTACTTCATCTAAATTGTCTGTACAAAAAGCTGTAACCACCAACAGCAAGCGATACCGAAACATTATCGAGAACTTTTGTGGCCGTAATTGGACGGATTGGATGCGGTTTCAACAAGATAGGTTTACAATTCACAAATCAAATGCAGTGATCGAGCTGCTTGTACGTCTTGAATCGATTCAAATGCAGATATTTTGCGGTACGCTATAATACACCGGAGTGTAGTTTATATTTTCCACCTATATAAGATGTTAGCTTACAAAATAGATGTAACCTAGTTTAGTAAATAAGTAGTATTAGTTTGCCAACTAGATGGAAAGTAAGTAAGTGCATACTTTACTAACTAAGAAATGCAACTGTTAGTCTCTATTCACGATATTGATACACGATAGTGGGTCATTGCTGATTACAGAAACGAGTAAACACTTGCCTCTACCCAAGTCAAGTATTTAGAAGGGTTCGTACGCACACACACACACACTTTTGTCGAAAGTTGAAAGCGAGATGATGTTGGTATGAGCTTTGCATCATACCAGCATCATCTCGCGCATTCTCCATCGTGCTATAGATACACAACAAATTGCTCGAAGTTCTACTGCAGGTACGTGACCCAAATACAGGGTGAAATTTTGCCTTTGTGTTAAGCTGTGCCGATTGATTGGACGAGATTGGCCTATCGGCGGCCGTGTGTCACTATGAGAGGATACGTTGTTCTGCCCCCGTTGCGCTTTCGGGACTTCGGCAGCGTGGCTACAAACAACTGTAAATGTAAGCGCGGACTGGCTGGCCCTCGTGCAGCGGTGCTGTGCTATAACTCGTTTTACGTCCTAGTCATTACTTAGTTACGTTACGAACGGCAGCAACCTAATGGCACGCTGCTGCTGCAATGCTTCTAGAAAGCTACTAACGAAGTGTTGGCTAGGAGAACGCTTTTAGCTTAATGAACAAGGCACCTGACAAAGGCCAATATGAAAGGGAGTGGCTACTTAGAGGTACGGTGTATTTTGGGATGAAAAACAATACTCAACTGCGGGTTGCATTCGTTTTTGTCATATATCTTAACAAAAAAAAGATAAGAGGACTCACATGCATATTAATAGATAAATAGTAAATTTCAACCGAATCGGTTAAAATTCGAATATGCCGCTTTTGCGAGAGCGCCTGCATATGAGGGAAGCGACAAGCAGGCAGTTGCTTGTCCCGTGGATTTGACGCAGCAGTGCGTGGAAGAGGGACATCATAGCGTTGCAAAATCATTGTTGCAAAATTCGACGATTATGGAGCAAGATTCAAGATTCAAGATTCAAAACGTGGTTTATTATAGGAACTGCATAATACAATGCTTTAGTTCTCATTAAAAAAATATAGGTAATAATTAAAAAAAATAGAAGATAAATGGTTAACTCTCAGTCATAAACAGCCACAAAATAAGTCAATCATGGAGTATCATACATCATAAACATAACACAAAATAACATGTGTGCCTCAACTATGTCGAAATGTGTTGGTGAGTAGCCATTTCTGGACCATCTGTGTAAAACAATGCAGGGAAGTGATACGACGAATATTCTGTGGTATACTAGTCCTTATAACGGGCAAACGAGACACAAGGGCTTGCTGACTAGACTTTTTCGTGACTAATGGCCCTACATATATTGTGGCACGTCTCGAGGTCCTACGGAACAAGGGAGCAAGGGGAAAGGAAACATCACAGGGAATAATATTCCGAGTGATTTTAAAGCCCAGCGTGGCAACCTTCAGCAAGTAGAACAGGTCGACCGGTAGAAGGTTGTGGACCACATAAAGATCACTGACGAAGTCTCTGCGTCGCCTGCCAAATATGGCTCTTAGAGCATCGTTTTGCATTATTCGAGCCCGACGGAGAACAAGTTCAAACCCACTCCCCCAGATAAGAATGCCATAAAGGAGAACTGGCAGGAACAAAGTTTTGTAGACCAAGAGAAGGCCATCCACTGGAACTCCGATAAGCCGCATGCGAAAGAGGGCTGAAATGATGGCGTAGCATTTAGGCTTGATGTATTCTAAATGCGCCCGCCAGCTCATGCACTCGTGCAGCATTAGGCCGAGACAAGCAGCGAGGTGTTATCAAATTTCTGACCACGGAAGGTGCTCAATTGGCTGGGCTCATACGCATCGCCGGATGATGGCCGTATACGGGGAAGCCTTTAATCAACAGGTTCCGACCAGTAAGTGAGAGAGTGGAGTGTCCATTTTCGTAAAGGCCGGGTGTGTTTGAGTGATAATCCGAAATCAGGCCAGGCAAAGACTGTAATTAAGACAAGGCAAATTCCTCGAGGTCGGAAAAACCATTAAAAGTGACGTGTACTTTGAGACCTTGGTAACCTACGCAACTCCACCAGTAGCAAACGGCCTGGCTGCTCGCGGAGGCTCTGACTGTGCACCACGATAACGCGCGTCCATACGTCTCCAGAATCACTCAAAATGTACTGGTCAAGTTCAAATTGAAGCAGCTTAAGCATCCGCCCCACAGCCTGGATATGTCGCCCTGCAACGTTTATCAGTTTGGTGCTCTTCAAGTAAATAAACTTGTGCTACTGGCGTTTTTTGCCCGACGCAGAAACACAGTATAGAATAGAATAGAATAGAAACATATGATGCCGGGTAAAAAAATGCGACGTGGTCGCTAAGGAGAGAATTTGCTTGAAAAATGGCAGGAGAACGCACAGAGTTGAAAACTAATTCTCTGGGCAAACATTCTTTGGGTACTTGACCGAAACACGAAAAGAAGCTTTGCCATCGAATTGACTTAAAGGGTCGGTCCGTATGGTGACAGCGGCAGGCAGATTCGTTGAGAATGTACATCGGTATCAAAGTACATCAGGCCAATGACTCTGAGAGCCCGCTTGTCGATCGACGATGATAGGTGTCGACCGCGCCTTGCCAAACAGACCTTTTGCAAGTGAACTGTCCTTTTTATCCTTGTTTACCTTCCGCACCGCAACAGGAACGTGGCAGTGTGCGATTAACGGCCGAGACAGAGTAATCGAATTAGCGCTCCAAGTCCGTTGGGTCTCGAATGGTACCAGCACATCAGCACGCTGACTTCCGGCGAGGGATGCGAGGCGAGGTCGACGTCTTAAGACTCGGGTACAAAACGGGATAAAAAGGAAGCAAGCGAGCACATATAGAGCACTCAGGGAGAGAATAAGCGAAAGTATACAAACAGAAATGATCGATAGAACTAGTCCGGAAAGGGTGATCTGCATACGATTACGACATAGTCGCTTATTTGAAGTTGTGGCCGCCTCCTTAGCCTTCAGCTACAAGGACTACAATTGAGCTACAACATTTTAGTTGTAGTTGCTGTTGTTGTTGCTGGAGTTGTTGTTAGTGATGTCGCTATCATTGTTTTTAGTTTTTGTATCCCTACACTGCTGTTACGCGAGCTGCTACTGATAAAGCCTCAGCGAGACGTAAACAGAGGCAGGAGACAGGCTCAGGACATGACACGCCCTTTGTTTGATTAAACAGCCGCCACGAGAGACCGACTACCGCATCAGGTCGATAGAAAAAGTGTCCAGTCCTCAGCCCTCAGCTGTACCTGGTTAGCTGTCAGCAGTTGCCGTAGGAGACATCGGACACTATAGCTATGAAGGGCAACTACTGCAAACTTCGGGAAGACGCTCGCTCGCCGACCGGACCACATCCACCACCACCACCAGCGACACCCCCGCTATTCTGCCAGACAGACCGCACCCCGGAATCCTCATCGGAGGCGACGACAGCGTTTGGGCGACACAAAATGTCTCTGTGCCCGCGGATATTTAATAACGCTAATATATATATATATATATATATATATATATATATATATATATATATATATAGTATGTATCGGTGCGCCTGTATGTGCGTGTAGGCATGTGCATCACGTCGCCTATATGCATACCCAAATCGAACGATGCAGGTCGCCATCGCTCAAAGTTTTGTCCTTGATTCCGGGAACTGCGCTCTTGCTCCGCCCTCGGACTGATTGACTTGCTCGAGTGAAACTTGCATTGTCTACGTAGCCGCCAGTACTCCGCCACTACCCCCCCCCCCAATGCCCAACGCCGTGAAGGAGTTTTACGCTAAAGCCACGTCGCTGAGTGGGGCATCATCAATCAGCAGCGCGCGCGCATCAACAGCAACGGCAGTCAGTAGCAGGAGCCTTATCCAATGAGTGCCGTTGATCTGCTGATGCACCTTGCAAGCTGCCGAGCGGCCTGAGCAAAGGTCGGTTGGCAAATCAGAAATTTGCGATGTGTCATACGCATACCTTGACGAATCAAAGATGCTGCTCTCTAGCGCGTTAGTGTATATATATATATATATATATATATATATATATTTGAAATTAACAATTGGCGCCCAGCAAATGTGTAAACTCGAGGCATTACGTCCAGGGTTGGGCTGATCCACCTAACCAGGTGGATTCTCTGCCTTCTCATCGAGGCAGCATTCCTGCTCTGAAAATCTAATGACAGACATTGCAGTAAATACTCGCTCGCCCTCTTTTCTCTTCTAACGCCAATATTTTCCCGAAATCTTTGAGCAGTTTCTTCGTAAGCGTAAATGTCTCGTTCAGTGCCAAGTGGCGAGCAATTCTGCCTGAATTGCAGGTCTACAGGAGAGTACGCCACCTTGAATAAGATGCGTACCAGCCTCCTAGTTTTATTGAAGGCCTGCTCCGGGAGGTCGAGGTTGGGCTTGCTCATGACCCCATTATGGATGGGCATGGTGCTTGCGCCGCTATGTTTAACTGTGTCATGTCTACGGAGGTCTGGTCGCACAGGTGACAGGTAACACTGTTGGCCCTCAAGGAGTCCCTTGTAATCGCAGGGCTATGCCCGGACGTGAAGCTTGGGCCGGCACCTTCTAAGAATCTGACAAAGTCACCAGGCAGTTTCTGTTACCGTCATGCAATCGTTGTGGCCACCAGTCATCATAAGAGTCTGAGGCCGTAAGCACCGACAAAAGAGCCAGTAAGGGCTGTAACTTTACCACTTTCGACAGTTTACCTTTTATAAATATTAAGTTTCGGACTAACCCAAACAACCCGTAAGTCACAAGCTTGCAAGAGTCCTGGGGACGAGTGCGCGTGACCTCTGTTCGTCATTTGGCTCAAGGACGTTGTTGGGCGGTGCTCTTGGGCATTGGGAGCGAACCACGAAGTTGTGTCCCCCACCAAACGCGATGCCGCGCATCACGAAGACATATGTCAACCCCTCTGGTGGGGAGCACATTACGTCAACAATACTTGAGCCCTTGAGATGGTGCAGGCGCTGCCAGGGCTTCGTTGATGGATGTATCCGGGTGGGTCGCACGACCCTGGTGAAGAGTTTTGACTTCCACCAGGATCCGATTAATTATTTAGATAGACTACTTGCGGGCAGCTGGGCGATTTGACATTGTGGGGTCCCCTCAGTTGACACATTGGAGCTCAAACAGTCGGCGGGATTAGGTGGTTCCCTCTGCCGCAAATAAAACAGGAACACTGAAGCCGGTGGTTAACAGTCGAAAGTCAGGTTCACTTCTGGCAGAGGCTTTTTTGACGCCCAGACGAAGCGAGCAGTATTTAAGCACCTTAACGCTAAACTTGAATCGCTTCATCACAATGATTTCATCCATGATAGGAGGTGCAACGCCTTGAATCCTGGCCTTAACAAGGCCAAGTTCGGGCACGAGTTAATAAAGATGCTACTTTCGCTGCCTGAGATCTAACCCTCCGGATTCAGATTATGGATTGCCTTGCCCGCAAGGCGTTCTGGCTGCACTTTAGGGGTGGCTGAGCAAACTACAATATGTGATCGCAGGTTTTTTATTTTGGTAGGTTCTCACGGAGAACATTCTCTGGAATTTTTATTTTTGCAAGGAAGAGGCAAGAAGAGACCTGACGGTCTGATCTTTCCCCGTTCGAAAACGGTTTAATTCAGTATTTATTTCACCATAAAATTGGTAGACAGTTAATTCATGTTTCACAAGGTGTCACGCTGTGACACTTCGGTCTCACAATATGTGCCTAACTTTGGATTATAAGGACGTTCCGTTATGCCGGCAACTTAGAAATTTCAGCAAAATCTCGTAACCATCTACAATTTTATCTTCGAAACCGGTTGCATGCTGGATTTGGGCGCAATAGTTACGAACTTATTCAATTCCATTCAATGGCTGACTTACTCGCTTCATTCAATGTTGACATTGGCTATCCACTTAATGGTCAGTACTGGCGCTACGCGAGTCTGGCATGCTTCAGTTCTCGCGGAGGCAGGCAAGTTGAAGAAGTACCAGAACATCGGGTACCGTATGGGGTTTACCTACCTGCCTTCGAGACCTTTAACGGGCAGCGCCTGTAGCTGAATGTGCAACGGGGCAATGCGGCCTCGGTTCCGGCAAGGGTCCAGGGATGGCTGGTCCCTACACTGTACTACCGTAACTATGCACACGTTCGCAGAGACCCAAATGTCGTCTGTATCACGATTTTATTTCATCACTCTGGGTTGTGAACAACTTTGCACATGTGTAGTCTAGCAAATACCAGAGTAAGAGAAGCAAGACAAACTAAAGAACACGGAGCTCATTATAACGTCGCACGTGAACGCCTTGACCCCCCAGAGCTTCGAAAAGCCAGTAGATGCCGACGACAGCAACGGTGATAATGCTAGCGATATTGACTGTTTGTGTATGCGTATATATATATATATATATATATATATATTACACGCGCTTTCCAGTGCCCCTATAAGTAACCTTCTTAATGATGAAACAATTCGCACAGCAGTAGGCCTATAACTAGGGGCAGACCTAGTTGGCCCTTATCGGTGTCAATGTGGTCACCCCGTCGATAAACTGGGACATTACGGCCTTCGTGTATCATCAGCGCATGACGACGCCCGAGGCATGGTGGTTCCCAAGGCGCGGAGGAGGGCAGGCGTCCAGACGGGATGACTTTCACACTCTTCCAGCGAGGCAAAATGCTAATTTGGGATGCAACCGTTACTGAGTCCCTAGCTCCTTCGATGGTCGGTGGCGGCGCATCCCAAGCTGGTTATACAGGTCACCCTGCGGAGACCAGCAGGTTGAGAAAATACTCATCAATCGGGTACTCCACGAATTCTGCCCTCTCGTCTCAAACTCTGGGTTCTCCAGGCGTTCGGACCAGGCAGCTGATCCGCAAAGTTGGCGCTTTGTTAAACCTGTTATCCTGTGATAGCAAGTTGTCGTCCTTCAAACAACGTCTGGATTTTGATCTACAACGTTGAAACGCTGCTTTGTTCGGGGCACACTTCTAAAGTGCTTTCGGCCTGGCCTCTTCAAAATGGACACGTGATAGTCACAATACATGCCCGCTCGGCATATTGGATTAGCTAATCCTTCGTAAGTGTGTAACGTGTACATAATGTATTATACGGAAATTAAATTATGTTATTATATATTATCATTTTCTGTCTATGTATATATCTCAACATGTCCACTTATGCTGTCGCTTCAAGCGCCGCTGATATAAAGGCATGACATGAGTATTTAGGTTTACATTTTGGACAAATTATATATATATATATATTGCGCGTTTTACAGCACTGCAACGTAGACAAGGTTTTAATAGACAAATTGCCAGGAATCATGGAATCAACCAGGAAAGCTTAGCCAGCCGCTCGATACCGCCAATGGACGCAGCAGCTGCTGGTTGTATACTATGCGTTCAAATTTGCTATTCCTCTATGGAGCAGCAAAGGTTTCACCAGCGTTCCGCAGTGTCCTGCACTGCAGCAGCGGTAGTAGTAGGCGCTCCGTAAAGGGTGGCGTGAGAAGATGGCGCATTGCCGTTTGTTCTTGGCTCTGGACGTTCTAGTTACCCATACTTCTAGGCGCACTCCATCCCGAGGTCTACACGAAATACCGAGGACGGAGCGTGTCCACAGGGACGGCGGCTTGTTTTCATATGTGCTGGCGTCGGGCGTCGATAACAATATACCTATAGAAGCTTTAGGCACACACAAGCCAATTGCGAGGACATGTATGAGTATACAAACGAATTTTTCGTAAACAATCGTTTTTTGGTAACGCTGTTATGTTAGATCATAACTTATATGACATTTACATTTGGCAGCAGAAAGCATCGAGCTGTAGAAACAGCATCAACAACAACATGACAGAGTGAACAACAGCTGCACCGTCATAATTACGTCGCGCTAGACGTTTTTTGCGAAGTTCAGTAGTAACACAATGACAACAACAACAACCACCGAATTCTAAAGAATATGGCATTTGTGGCATACACACATATTCACAGCCAATTCGATTCGTTTTATGTCCGCTGTTGTGTTAAGAAAGCGCGAATTAACGTAGATCGTACGCAATAGACTCCTTCTCCTTGTCCTCCCCCGAAGACTTAAGCCTACCGGGAATCGTTCTACGCTACAACTGCGTAACGGTACACTCGTTCCGTTATTGTGCATGCATTTAGCGTTATCAGCGACATAAGCTTGTGGGGGCGTCACGAGATGGGCGTCTTCCCAATTGTCTCCTCACCCCCCCCCCCCCCGTTACGAAGTACAAATACCAAGAGGTGATGGTGATGACGACGACGACGACAAGGCAGTGGCGGGCAAGGCCAGGGAGATCGTTTTGGGAGGTCCGCGAAAAGCACGGTTGTGGGAACCTCGGACAGAGAAAAAAGACCGTATGCTTGCGTCGCCTGCTACAGCTGCACGTGCTTTATACGCTACGCTACACATAGTACCGCCAGAAAGAGGAAGAACCCGAGTGAGAGAAACAGGACAACCGAGAGAGAAACCGGAGCTCATTATGACGACGCGCGGGGCCGCCTCGACCCTAAAACTCGACGAGTTTCTTCGGCTAGCGTCGGATCGCCGGGCTGGATCGAAAAGCCATTAGACGGCGACAACGACAGCAATGGTGCTAATGCTAGCGGTATTGCTTGTGTGTGCGTATATATATATATATATATATATATAAAAACATGAGCTAAACATAACTCATGTGCATCGTGTAGAGAGAGAGAGTGAGTTGACTAAATAGCTTTTTTTTATTTACTCGGTTGCTTCTTTACCTAGAAGTTATTTAAATTCCAAGCAAGTGCTGCTATGGTTTCAGTTTGCAGGAGAAATAGTTAGTGTAGTTTTCAGCTTTTAGTGACAGGCGGTTTGTTAACGACGCCGCACTGCAATATTGAAACTCAGTTAAACAAAACGGTTCTGTGTCTAGGAGAAATTAAATGTCGTTTCCGATTAGCTCTAAGCTTATGAGCACTATCTTATGGGGGGGATCAGTTACGTATTCTACATGCCGGCACACTGTCACGTGATCAAGCGTAGACGTTATACAGGGCTCGCATGGAGACTTCAAACAATTCAAGATCTCAAACTGCGATTTCATACCTAATGCCGTAAATAGTACAACATGGACGTTGATCACTGCAAACACAATGATTCAAAAAACATGGCATATTGAGGTTGTAAGTCAGTTTTACTATTGAAACACCACTTATATACAGATTCTCAAACTCCTACACAGTCAACCAAATGGGTTCCAAGAGCATGATAGGTCTGCAGAACAATAGAAGATGCAATCTTAAAGTCACGCAGTTGAGCAAAGCGCTTTCGACCTCGTCGCTAGTTTTGACCACTATAAAACAGGTCTTATTGCGGAAGGACACATAAAGCCTTTGCTACGAAAATATAACGTGACAACTTACAAACCACAGTTATCGTATTTGCTGCATCTAGTTGTAAATAAAGTATCGCTTGGTGACTATCTGGTATTCTTGAGAAGCTTCAAGTAGTATAATTGGGCTTAAGCTATCTGCCTGCCTGACTTAACTATTTAGCAAAGCCCAAACTCCGTGACCCCTCGTCTCAGGGCCCGACGCTTAACTCAGGAACACAGAGATTGTTTTAGTATACTACCGTACCGCGTTGGCGCAGAAAACTAGCAAAGGCACCCAGGACAAGTATCCTAAGCCGTTGTCGTAACCTAACATCAAATAATAGAGGCCACCGCGTATTTTTTTGCCACCGATGATGACGTGTATTCGTTGCTACTGAAAGAAGAGCATTTTCATCTTGGTCTTCTTAATCTTACACTAGTACACAGCCGTGTACGCGTGCTCTACACTAGCAGACACCGCCTATACTTCTACGATAGGTGAGGTTTTTGTTGGTATTACAGCAAGGGGCCGCCACGTCTCTTCGCTACATTGTTGTTTGTAATCGTCGGCGGCCGTCGTGAGATACACCTTCCAAAGAGAAAACGTCCGACAGATTTTATCAAGGCAGTCAGTCACTCACTTCCGACCTGATATCGTGTTTGATTGAAGATTTTTTATGCAAGACACTGGAACATGCCGGAGCAACCCGCTGTGTGTGGTAAGGTAATACCGCCGCTTGGGGTGTTCTTTCCAGAAGACAACAAACACAAGACAAGACGATAACGAGAAAACAAACGAGCAACCTTGAATGCTTTTTAGCGGTGAAGTTGCTGCCTCGTATCTACATACATCGCCTAACAGGCAGACTGTGCCACACGGCAGTCGCCTGTTCGAGATAGCATGTTTGTATGTACAGATGTACACATATACATGTATACATGTTTGTATGTACATAGATACATGTATGTATGTATATATATATATGTATATATATATATATATATATATATATATATATATATATATATATATATATATATATATATATATATATATATGGCAGTTTACTTGCTATCGCATTTTGGCTCTAAAGTTTTCCTCGGTACATCATGATACGATGTGGCTGTGGCTCTCTGACGAGGATTTGTCTGGTATTAGCGTGGTGGCCGAGGTCCCTAACCCTGCAGATGCACGCCGAACGCGCGATAAACGTGATATGAGAGAGAGCCCTGGTCCCGTAGCACCTGTTGCTGCATCTCAGCGGCGTTAACCAGCCGCTTCCATTGCAGTTGCTTCTGGGGACCGAATCCGCTAAGGAAGCGATCTGAGCTAGCGAACCACAATCGTCGAAACGGTTTACAACAATGTATATTAATTTGTTCGTCTCTGACGTGACGTTGGCCGACTGAATCCACTAAACACCAACTTCGAGCGTTCTCTGATCGTTGAACTGTTTGACATCAGCGAACGGCGTTGTTGTTGTCGAATCGACAGCAGCCGTAATGACAACAACAACAACAGTTTTGCTAACAACAACGGTCTTTTTTGGCCGCTCACGAATCGACTGGATTAACGTGGAAATCTGGCAATTGTCAAATCGGCCCGCCGGTGTTGGACTTTCTCCCAACCCACCTCCGTCCTCCGTCTGCGTTCAACTAACCGATCGGTTGGAAACAAACGCTCTTGAGCTCTCTCTTTCTTTCTATCCATCTCTCTATCTGAGTCTTTTGTTTGTTTCGTCTAGTCGACCCGCGTCTTGCTTTGCGCGGTTGGTTGACGAGGTCTGTATGGGGGGGAGTCCGGTCATTTGTAATCTGTCGTAGCAGATCTTCCACCCCAATCTCTGCTGCTCCTGCGACCCATCCCCGGGAACAAACATTTTTCCACTGAAGTTAATCAGTCAGCAGTCTACTGATGCCGTTAACAATAGCTTCGAGCCTACCGCACAATATACTACAAAACAAGTTGAAAGAAACAGGCAGATTTCGAATCCGCTTTCAACAAAGGTCACGGAAAAAGTAGATCGTAATACCTGTCTCAAACAACTCGCAACTCAACTGCACGCTCGATGGACCATAACCGAGCAAGAGATGCTGTGGCGTGGGCGAGCCACGACCGGCCGTGCTCAATCGCGACCGGTCATCGGTCATTAGTGGTATGGTATGAGGCTATCCTGACGTGCGCCATTTCGTCAGCACGAAGTCACTCGATATAACGGAGTACATGATCTTAGCGGAGCCTTCGGGTTTGAGTCGCCCAGGTACGTACCAGTCAAGCTCATAAACACCTGCAGGCCTGTGTTTCATTTCAAAACCACGTGCTGAATCAATTTCCGGTTCTACGGCACACTTCATACACGGGGTATGGATATTCGAGTCCATACGTCTTCTCCAGTGTCTGGTGCGTGGCCTTCTTTTTCTAGCTATAACCAGCAGTGAATTTTCGCGATTATTGCTGCAGATGAACGCGTTGTTCCCTACAAGGTTCTATTCTGTGAGGCTTCTTTGCGCCGCCATACGCTTCTGCAGACGCAGTCTGGCGGGTTCCGACACTGTCCTTAACCATCTGTGTCTTGTATTTGTTCCAGTCTAGTTTCGTATATAAGCTTGCTTTTCGATTCCTGCCCTTAAACTACATTATCGTAGTTCGTTACCTAAGAATTCAGATGACAGGAGATGAATGACCTGACGGTACTTTGAGAGCTCATTTTGTTGTATCTTCTTATCGTGTACCAAGTTTAGCTTTATATTATTCTGGACATAGCTGTCACAGCATTGCCGATCACTGATCACAAGGTCCCCTTTCCAGTATATTTTAGAAATGTCAAACCTACGCGTAGTACGCATATCACGGTAATTGCGTATAGCACGGGATGCGCCGTCCTGCAGTACAAAGCGTGCGATTGTTGCGGCCGTTCATGCTAGAATCACCATGTATAGACACGAAAGTAAAGTCGAATCCAACTGCGCAAAATTTGCATACAAAAATTTTCGTTTATAGAAGATGTTACCTGGTGCGCGTATTTCTGTCGACGGTTTACCGCTTACCATCGTTCTGAACGTGGCCAGGCTTTTTGTGGTTTTACTGTCGACGATCTGCCACGGAACATAAACATTGTAAACATTTTCCAGTATCGGGGTCAGAGAGGAATTTACTCGTCAGTGACAATTCTCAACGCCCTCTACTCCGCTGGTAGATTTTTGTAAGCTCCTCTGTGCCCTTATGCTAACGGGATTTGTATGATGTGATGTCCTCGTCGCCATCCGTGTTACACGTCGCTTTTTTATTTTTTTTTTATTTTTATATATTTAATTTAGCTTTAGCATCCTGCTCACCATAGTCCTAAGTGAGAGATGGTCGTAGCTGCGCTCAATGTCTAGACAGCTAACACGACTCAGCCTCAACCACTTCCAAGACGTTGTTGTGGCCTTTCCATCAGGTTTGTTGTAGGGAGGAGTTGTACGTATAATCGAAGAATTTTTTCCTAATGTTGGCTGGACGTGGACTATTATATATATATATATATATATATATATAGTCCACGCTATGATCTGGCTAAATATTGAGGCGACCTCTACGCCGCCTCTGCATTTAGCCAGATCATAATGTTTTTGTATTGGATTTTCATGGGCTTGTTGTAGCAAAAACGTATAGCAGCAGGACAGCACCACCCGCATAGGATAGCCCGACGATGGAAAACCTATACAGAGCTATATTCGAACTCGCTTATGTTGCGACTCTGTTCTAAGGAAGGCCAATGGCGCTTTATTGAATAACCGCACCATGTTAGCATGAACACCACACTGTCCGCAATGGATCTGCTACTGACATGTACTGCACACTCAAAATCATCTTGTTGTCGATTACTTTTTTTTGGTGACTACAAAACCTAAATATCATATTCATATTCACACATATTTTGCGTACATACTTAGTGTGAGTTAACATCACTAAGCTGCACAGACCTAATGCAGAGCTCTAGATCGGGCCTTGTAGGACAGTGCCGCAAACCGAAAAAAGTTCTCAAAGACGCTGGCTTTGCAACTGTTTCAAAACACTGGCGACTGTCAGGTAGGAGTTTCGTAAACAACAGCTGCCTGTCATTTGGCTCTCAAGGAGAAAACGCAGCGGCCGTCATGAGAAGTGTGAAGCAATAAACCCGGCTTAACGCAGCTGAAAAAACATAGCCAGTGTTATTATGTCACGGAGTGTAACGAGCTTCTACTCAAGATTTTGACTCTGCACTACAGCACTCTACTATTTCCTGGAGCCGGCATTTTGACATTGCAGGCACTTTGACAGCACGTTGCGCTTTGTATTGCGCATGGTACTTCTTTCTTCCAGGGCCGTGCAATTGCCGAATGGGTACTTTCTTAATTTAGTAGCATGTTTACAAGCTCATTAGGTGTCCGTACAGGCTACTTAGTTCATAGCTCTTCAAGTGTCACACCAATGGGAATGTTGGGTGCCAAAACGGCATAGTACGATTGCCTAGAGCGTAGTACATCCGCCAAAGGGAGCCAATATGTGTCCACAAAAGAACACAATTAAATCACTCACGTTTATCGACTGTCAAACAAACACTTACAAGTACGAGCTTTCTACTCAGAAATGCGTAGTCAAAATTAGTACTAGATCTGTGCATCATAATTATTTTAACACCCAGCAAATATTTTCGATATCTATGTATCGCAAATACGTGTATATTGTCATTTAAATGTAGTTTAAAATAGTCAGACAAAATTGGTGTACTAAAAAACACTCTATATTGAGATGCTTTTGAGTTTATATTTGATATTAAGAGAGATTGTTGAGTATATATTAGATATTGAGATATTTGAGGTTATAAATTCAAGTGCCATTGGCCTTCTGTAGAACAAAGACGCAACGGAAACTCGTTCGTGTTCAGGTGCGACTTATTTATATATATTTTATGTATACATTCTCTATCGTCGGGCTATTCGGTGTGGCTGGGTGTTGTCGTACACCTAGAGCAAGCCCATGCAAGTACAATGTAAAAACTCTACGGCCTGGCTAAATGTTAAAACCAAGTAAAAGCATATAGTACTCCCCGTCCAGCCAACACTAGGGCTTGAAATTCCTCGACTAAACCTAGAACTCCTCCCTGACGAACCTGATAAAAAGGCCACACTGTCTTTCCGAGGGAAGCCGCATATAAGTTAAGTGAGGGCAGTTGATTGGCACGACGTAATCAAGCGCCGCATGAAGTCGCTTGTTACTATATGCTATAGAAACTGACGAGGCAACAAAGGAAGAACGTGTGAAAACATGCGCGCTAAATTTGAAATTAATAACAACGTCTTAAAACTCACCAGAATGCTAGGCTAAACATGAAAAGTGCTAATTCAATGTGCTAAAACGTTGCAATAGTTTTACCTAAGTAGGCAAATAGAAGATTGGACGGTGATCACTGGTCTTCAGTTCGTACAACCGTCGCGAAACGTAAGTAACAACAATCGGTAGGGAATATACGTGATGAGGTCTTCACCGTGTTCACCGTACGTTAGTCCAGAATAACTGCTACTAAAATTAATCTTCTAGAGAGTTTCGAAGTCGCGTGTTCAGAACGAATGCGGACAACGGACCTTGATTTACTGGTGCGGCAAAGCACAGGGTCTCTACCTCTGTTCAGGCAGAACTACGGAATTACTAATAATACATATCAAATGCAATACAAAACCGAGCCCAAACTACAATTTTATAGGATAGGTGTCGTACGAACTGCAGAACTACGATAGCCTGCAGCTGTTCACTTCAAGATACCTGGAACGGACTTTGCTAGCTAAAGACATGTGCTTGTTCTCTGTTCTCTTTTTTTTAAGAGGCGTAACCAGCGGTTGGCTCCGAGGTCCGAGAGGGCTGGTATTGGAGCACCTGTTTTTTTTTTAGAAAGGACAAATCTAATTCTCGGAATCTGTATGAGTACATTACAAAATAATACAATTGCGATCGATGATAACGGATCATCGCGAGCGACGAATCTTGCCTGAAGAGCTAACCTTATCTATAGCCGCAGTAATTTTCCGTCAATATCGGCAACTTAATCGTCCGTGAATTTATTCCGCCCATTATTTAGTATTTTACGGAGTAGGCCGGTTCTATTTGCACTAGTCGAATTTGTTGTCGGCGTCGTGCTACCAGTAAGACCAGGACTATGGTGTGTCGTGACGCAGAATGAGTGTCATTTTGAGTGTCATGAGCTTTGTCTTGAGGAAGTGTATGCTTGTATTAACAGGTCTATAAGCCTAGAGCTGAAGATTTTCATTGTATGTACGCCACATGCGAAGCCTGTTGCCAGCTGCGTTTGCAAAGTGCCTCGCCGATACAGAGGCCGCGTATGGTACCGCTCTGTATCGGCGTGATGCCTGTTAATACACAAGCCACATATGATATTCTTCGAAAAAGCGCTTGCCTCTCGATAAATCTCTGCACTAAAAGTAGGAGGTTAATTTAGTCCGAATTCTTTAGAGTGGATCTAACGGCTCTGTAACGGCTATATTTTTTATATACTGTAGTGTATACATATACTGTACTGCACTCGGCACGCACATATCAATCCCAATTTGCCTGAAATATTTGCTTTCCTGTACTTCTGCTTCCTTACTTCGTATAGAGGACTTGAGGCAAACTGTAATCTCTCCAGGATAGCGCTACAACACCCTTCGCAAAGAGTGAGCCGACACATAGCGCATGTAGACTGGACATTTTGTCAAGCAGGAAACGCCAGCCTCCAGCAGAGACATGGGCGTAGTAAGGTTCAGAGTTGCACGTTATGCCGTGCAAAACTTGAGCTTACTTGTAGCCGGCCGGCCGTCCTGAGGGCCTTCCTGAGCGTGGACTTCATGAAGGCCCCAGGATGGCCTCATGTAAACAGAGCAAATAGATGTCGCAAGTAGTTGTCTTTCGGAGGCCGGATTAAAATACATTGTATTCGTTGAAAGTGGGGGCATTGCATCGGCATATTTTCTGACTATGAAATGAGAATAAGGAATTAACCATCTAACAGTCGAGGTCAATGGTACGAGGCGGTTAGCCGATGCGCTTCAAGTCGTGCACTGGACGTACAGACGTCACACTAAACCTGTTATTGTGGCAATGTGCACGTCGGCAACAATCTTTTGTATGTTTTAGAACAATAGAGATGCACTCGATGAATAAAAACGTTAGTGTAGCCTTTAAGGCTAGGTTGGTTATACGAAGTTGAACATTACACATCGTTTTGTTTATTCAGCAAGTCTTACAAGAATGTTCGCGATAGATAGAACAGTGCAAATTTCCGAAGATGTATGTCATAATGCATGGTACATGACAGGATATATAGACAGACTACACAGTCAGTGCGTGTTCGGAGTGATTTTAGATCATAATCCAAGCATTAGAACTCGGAAAAAAATCGTTTTTCCTTATGGAGGGAGGACGCGGAAACGTCTTGTTTAGGGGTGAGGATAAAATTTATAAAAGTAGTTATTCAGCTTTTTTTCTTCTACATAGTTGTGCGAAATCTACGTTTGCGGGAAAACCAGTCAACGCATAAAGGAACCGATTACACACACGAAAAATCGTAAAATGTTTCCATTGCAACCAAAAACGTACGTCCAAAGAACCACTCTCACGCACTAGCAAATTGAATGCCCATCATTTTCGTACCAAGGTGATGGTGCTGCGTTACGTAGTTGCCAAGTCACTAAGCGTTTTCGACATAGTTGTTATATTTTACGTGCGTTTTTACGTTCAGAACCGTAAAAATTTGCCAAGGCGTTTCCGCCCCCTCTTTCCGCTAGGAAAAATTATTCTATTGCTGAGTTCTACCAAACCTCAAAATATGTACCTAACTTTTTCATACGCCTTATGCAAATATGCATGCCTTCGCTTTCGATATGGCTATCGAAAAAAGCTTAGTGACTTGACAACTAGGTAACGCAGCATCATCACTTTGGTACGAAAGTGGTGGGCATTCAATTTGCCATTGCGTGAGAGTGATGCAGAATTTTCCTTCGAACACGCCGGTGTAATCGGTTCCTTCATGCGTCAACTGGTTTTCTCGCAAACGTAGATTTCGCACACCTATGTAGAAGAAGAAAAGGCAGAATAACGACTTTTATAAATTTCATCCTCACTCCTAAACAAGACGTTTCCGCGTCCTCCCTCATAGGGAAAAATTATTTTCTTGCCGAGTTCTACCAAACCTCGAAATAAGTACATAACAAGATGAATGACCCTGTATATACGTTTCGTAGTGCTCCCGATGCACGGGAATCATTCAGCGAGGTAATTTTTTCCTCGCCTTAAAACTACCTTGGTTTTCAAAAGAATCAAACTCGTGAAACAGCGCTAGACCAATAATAAAATGACGTGTGTCTTGCTTTTTATTGTTGTATTATTTTGACCTGACTTTTACTGGAGGACGCACACATACAAATACTATATTTCTATATGGGGTGTTTCAGGCGTCACTTCAAATCTCTTAAGATTTCCCGCGCACAAATTATGAACAGTTTTAATAACTTTGATGTTACATTATTCTGCGGCAATCTCTGTGTGCAATTTACGGTTCCCATACCCGGTCTAGCGAGAGAATACGTCATGCACTTGTGCAAACATTTTAAGGACTGGTTTATTACGTGATGCGCCTAGGAATGGAGTGCCACGGGGTGCTTGTACGGCTGAAACTATTGCCGCTGTAACCGACAGTATATTAGATGAATAGCCGGAGCATTGGCTGAGCGATTGGCAACTGGATCTTTCATGCTGGAAAACGTTGAGGTTGGATAGTTAGCAATGTATTTATTTATAACTTAGCCCGTCGCGGGAGCTCAAGCCTACGGCCATTGGAAACAGATCGCAACAACTTCGCCAATTGAGCGCTAGAGATGATGCAGCGTAATGCCGTAATTAGCAAACATCTTTGCTGACGAAGCCCATTTTAATCGCTATGGAGTGCAAATAAGCAAAGCTGACGCGTCTAGGCAACTGGAAACCCGGCATTTTCCAAATTCGGCCAAAGATAGTCAATCGTGTATCATACCGTCATAGTGGTCTCAATTCACCGTGGAGTGAAATGAAGGCATTTAAACAAACCCTTATTTTGTTTAAATGCCTTCATTTCACTCCACGGTAAATTGAGACCACTATGACTGTATGATACACGATTGACTATCTTTGGCCGAATTTGGAAAATGCCGATTTAAGTGAACCCTGGTTCCAACAGACGGTGCCACAAGCCACACCCGACGAAACCCACCGAGAACGGAATAAGTCGGACACGTAATCTCGCAGTACGGGGGTATTCACTCTAAGATCCTGCGTACTATGCCGCTTAATAAAAATCGTCACTTCCCGATGTTTATTTGTGCACTTATCCTAGAAATGTAGAGTAGTGATGATTAGATCTTCTCACAGCACAAACAGTAAAAATGCCATATGCCTCTAATTCACCTGAATGTAGGGTCAGTAGGAGCTGGTAGTGTATGTATATATATATACATGTTAGTGCATGTATATATATACACCGATGTTGCATTTCTTAAATGATGGCATTATGTCTTTATTCAAAATAAAAAAAATTAAGTTACCTAAACATGGTTGTTGTCATGATACTTTAAATGCGTCGTAAAATACTGTACTATATATATATATATATATATATATATATATATATATATATATAAAAGTAGATCTAAATTTGCAAATTTTGAGCAGGTCATCTTCGTGTTGGATCACTGAGTCGACTTTCTTCGCAGTCAGCTTAATGACTCAACACGAAAGTCGTCATCACCGAGTTCGCGACGAAAAACAAGCAAACGCCAACCAACTCACAGAGTGGCTCATGTCTCGGCGGCGACGGGGCTCTTTGCTACGCTGTGCATATATATATATAGAGACAAAAACTTTTCCACAGTGGGTAGGGGCAACAGGAAGAGGCTTCGGCCGCCGACTTTTGTGGAGCCATTATCGACTGCCAGTCAATCTGCTTGTCATATATATATATATATATATATATATATATTGTATATTTGTGTGTGTGTGTGTTGACCTGCGCTGCTTTCGGAAGGTTGCACGCAATGTTAGGGACGAGCTGCTGTTCAACTTGTGGCACCGACCTTACCGCTGTTGTTGTTGTTGTTGTCGTTGCTATTGTTGTCGTTGTTGTTGTTGTCGTCGTTATTGTCGTCGACCGGACGACGGTCGGTAGCCCGCCCTAAACGGTGGCATCAAACGGCTCACGTTCGCTGGCGTTCGTATGACGCTGGTGGTCTTGTTTTCGGTGGCTCTTTGGCGGCAATAGTGGGCGATGGTAGTGTTGGCCGGGCAGGGGGGCGGGGGGGGCGGGGGTGATGGAGGTGATGGCAGGAGAAGACGTCAAAGGGTGTCTGTCCTGACGTGAAGCCCCCTATAGACACTATACGTGGTGGTCGGACCACCATGTCCGGAAGTGAGTTTGTTGTTCTTCTTCTTCTTATGGACGCGACACTAGTTGTTTGCTGAGAAAGAGTGCGAGACCGATAGAGCTGTTGCAGCCCGGGGTAGTTTCCGGCAAGCAGCAAGCGTAAGAAGAGCAAACGAGAGAGAGAGAGAGAGAGAGAGAGAAAGAGGAATGGGGCAGAAAACGTGTAGGTGGCGAGCGTATACCACACACCCGTGCAAGACATGCAAACAGGCGGCGCAACTAGCCCGGCGCCGCTATCGTTGTTGTTGTTGTTGTTGTTGTTGTTGTTGTTGTTGTTGTCGGAGTTGTTGTGGTTGTTGTTGTTGTCGGAGTTGTTGTGGTTGTTGTCGGAGTTGTGGTTGTTGTTGTCGTTGCTGTTGCTGTGTTGTCGTTGTCGTGGTTATTGTTGTTGTTGTTGTCGTCGTCGGGGTTGTGGTTGTTGTTGTCGGAGTTGTGGTTGTTGTTGTCGTTGCTGTTGCTGTGTTGTCGTTGTCGTGGTTATTGTTGTTGTTGTTGTCGTCGTCGGCGTTGTGGTTGTTGTTATGGTGTTGTTGTTGTTGTTGTCTTCATCGTGATCGCCGACCTCGTTCTTTGCATCTCTCGACGTGCTCTTGCACTCTCGACAGATGCGTCAGCGGAACCAAGCAGCAGCAGCAGTGACGGTGGCGTTAGCCATTTATTGATCGACGCGCGTCTTCTCTACCGACGCAATCACCGAGTGATCAACACATTTAAATTGACCGGTCACACGAGCACACACGAACGCTTAATGGAGCAGAGCCGGCAGCAGCAGCAACAACACTAAATAGCCACCGACTCCGGCCCGACTATACGAGGCCGTTTTCGATTTTTCGGCCTCCATCCGTCCGTCCCGCTGCGGGCGGCTGCTGTGCCTATGTACGGCCACGCGTGTCGTCTATCTATCTGCTTGTACAGCTTAGTGGTAGCGTTCGTAGTGAGTGACAGTGGTAGAAAATGAATGAGAAGCAGAACAGAAAAGGAGGATGGAGGTCTTCTTTCTTTGGAACTACTCGCGCATTATTGAAGGTTGTGGGAAGCAAACACCACGGCAGATCAGTGGTGGTCATGTGCATGCTTGACTCTGTTGTTGTTGTTGTTGTTGTTGTTGTTGTTGTTGTTGTTGTTGTTGTTGTTGTTGTTGTTGTTGTTGTTGTTGTTGTTGTTGTTGTTGTTGTTGTTGTTGTTGTTGTTGTTGTTGTTGTTGTTGTTGTTGTGTTGTTGTTGTCTTGTTGTTGTTGTTGTTGTTAGTGGTTGTTTCTTGTTGTTGTTATTGTTGGTTGTTATTGTTGTTGTCTTGTTGTTGTTATTGGTTGTGTTGTTGTATGTTGTTTGTTGTTGTTGTTGTTGTTGTTGTTGTTCGTTATATTGTTGTTGTTGTTATTGTTGTTGTTGTTGTTGTTGTTGTTTGTTGTTGGTTATTGTTGTTGTTATTGTTGGTATTGTGTTGTATTGTTGTTGTCGTTGTTGTTGTATTGGTTGTTGTTATTGTTGGTATTGTTGTTGTTATTGTTGTTACTACGACTGCAATAATAAAAACATTATCTCGTCTGTCACCTGACAACTACACAGCCGTTCCTGTCTGAAAATACAGCAAATATACACACTGTCAACAAAGGACGACGTGAGAATCGCGAGGAGAAAATGACGACGATATCGGATATGGCGGTAACAATAACAATATTCAAAACAAAAAAAAGAAAACAAATAAAAGACAGCGTTTAAAAGCAACAGATTATTGGCTTCTAGTACTTTTTTCGAATGACGACAGAATGCAATAACTGTGCCGCTAGCCGCAAGGCAAGGTGCGGTAACAAATAATTGTTGATAAATGTCAATTATGATGATGATGATGATGAAGATCAGCATCAGCATCTAATTACCGTGGCCCGTCGGCGATTATCCCGCCGAGGACAGAAGCGCCGCGACTCCGCAATCGATAAATTGCTCCCCTGTGGGGGAAGTCGAGAAAGGCAGAGAGCCTTTTCAAGTCGTGCTCATGGAGGCATGCAGTCGTTGTGGGGTTGCTTTTGTTGGTTGTGCCATCGCAAGGTGCCTAGCGGAGGAGGCACAGATTCTTGTTGTCAGGGGTGCCAGCTCCCCTCCGCTACACAGCATCGTCGTCGTCGTCGTCGTCGTGGCGTTGGGGTGTTCCGAATGCGGTTTTAGAGCGCAGTGCTCCATTCAACTGGCGTTAGGTGCATCGGTCTGGCGGGAATTACTGCCAGCTGCTGTCACGTGGCGAGAGAGGTTCCACTGCTCGGCGTCACGCAAACATTGCTTCTGAATGTAGTTCGTGCATGAATCGGGAGCCTCGTTTGCCAGTAGTAGGACAATTGGCACAGACATATATATATATATATATATAGCATTTCCAATTATTAGTTCCAAATTCGCCCTACTTTATCCTTTTTACCATTCTCTCTCTCTGCCTCTCTCTCTGACTACACATAAATAAATATATATATAAATGTATATATATATATATATATATATATATACGATTGTTTACGATCAGTACTTCCAAATTTGCCCCATCGTATCGTTTTTACCATTCTTTCTCCGTCTCCCTCTCTCTGACTGCACACACACACATATATATATATATATATATATATATATATATACATACATATATATACATATATATATATATATATATATTTATTTATATATGTATATACATCGATATCGAGAGGGAGACAGAGCACAAACTACAGACATACAGATGCGTCCGCGCGCGCGCGCGCGTGCCTGCTGCGAGTTTGCCCATTAAGACGCGGCGCGTGCGGCCCTGTATGTGGTTTCGGCCCTGTACTCGTATGTGGTTGGGAGGCGTTGGGTCGTCGAACGTTCGCGTCGTAGCAGATGTAGCAAGCAGCGAGCTGCCTGCTTCGTTAACGCAAGTCGAATAGCGAAATCTGGCCCCAGTTGCTGGCTGGCTGGCCGGCCGGCTGGGCAAGTGGCCACCACCGCTGCGCCGCCGCCTCCTCCTCCTGCCCGCCCGCCCGGTCTCGCCACAGCTACCAAGGGCTCTATTGCTGCTGCTGCTGTTGATGTTACCGCCACGGGCGGCGATCTCGGAGCCGCCCTTGTCGCTGCCACCCCCGCCACCGCCGCCGCCGCTGCAGCCAACTGCTTGCGAGTGCTTTGCTTAGGTTGACTTAAGCATTGGCCGACCGGCCGGCCGGTCGACGATTACGGCAGCAGCGGCGGCGAAGCCAGAAGTGCAGTGAGCAGCAGACGCGGGAACGCCGCGCTCGAACGCCGCTACCCGAGCTATTTCGCTAATCGAGTGGGAGGAAAATTGACAAGTTAGTAATTAGGACGTGAAGCATGAAATGCCGCTGCACTTCGAGCTTCGAGGCGTCAGGCTTCAGCACGCCCAGCTAGCTATAGGCTAGCTAGAGGCCGAGAGCGAGAGTGCGCGAGAAACAGATCCATAGATCGGTAGAGAGACCTAGAGATAGATAGATCAAGAGAGAATGAGAGAGAGAGAGAGAGAGAGCGAGAACGAGGAAGGACAAGCCACACCGCAAACCCCGCTTTGTCGACACGTGATTAGCGAGCAGACCGAAACGTATGTAACGTCGGCGACGACCCCCCCCCCCCCAATTGCCCCAATCGGCGTCGACCGGCGCGGCCTGAGAAACAGACCTAAGAGTCGTGACTCATCCCAGCGCACAGCTTTCCAACAACCATACTTCTAAAGGACAAGAACGACGACGACAATCGTATCGACGTAATCGACGACAACGGAAGACTACATGTACGCGTGCATACATGCAGTCTTCCGTTATGCGTTTCCAGGGCCTACGTATATATATATATATATATATATATATATATACACATGTTGGGATTCTGGGGTCCTGGGTTCAGGCTCTGGAGCGGCAACTCTTCAATTGGCTTCCATGGCTTCTCCAGTTTCGACGGGATGAATGCCGCAGTGGACTATGATCAGTCCAAAGGAAAGCAAGAACAGGGAATTAAGATGTATCAACGAAGGAGGTGGTGCGTTACCCTTCACTTCATTCTCAATAAAAGTAATAACATACGCAAGGTGTCTAATCTCAAATTGGCTCTAAGGTGTTGTAGAATTTGTTAAAAATAACAATAATTCGCAATGCAATGGGAAAGGGAGATGTCTTGTTTTGGAGTGACAGTGGCATCACCATAAAATGTTGCCTCTACACTCGTATAACGAACACGTTTACCTAAAAATACGCATTTTATAGGGATATTTTAGTACCATCTCGATCGTGGTTTGGTCTATGATTATCGTAAGCCGTTTTCTCCCGTCTTCAGTGTTGGACTATGTTAACAGAGGCAAGGGACGTTAGCAGCTGGTGTGCGGCTTTTAGGCCTCTCCTCCGATAACACGGGACTCTATGGGAATCATATCACGAATCGAACCACATCTACGTTATGATCGTGTATAGCTCAGCCAATTTAGCTATAGGTCCTTAAATTATAAAGTCTCAATTTTTGCAAATTGTTTCTAATACAACTATTCTTATTTCGCTACCCTATACACTGAATGTTCTCTAAATGAAGCAGAACTTTTTTCTGAATCCTGTTGCCCTGCGCTATTTTCTTCAGACAACTCGTTTTCGTGCAAGCGCACATTTTGTGAAGTTTGGTTTCACATATTATTTATTATTATATTATTACTTATTTAGGCGTTATTATACTATGATATATTCAGACTTTTTGAGTTATGTCTGGCCAGCCATATCGGTAAAACAAATAAAAGTAATTTTGCCATCACCCTTATACAAGACATTTTTCCCATTTTACCCATTTTACGTTATCGAAATTTTTAACACTCTCAAGTCCTTGCCAATTTGGGTTGGGAGACTCTGTATATATATATATATATATATATATATATATATATATATATATATATGTGAACCAATACGTATACACATAACAACCCCCGACACTGCCGAGTTAGGTAACAGCTTACAACGGTAAGGTATAGTATAGAAAAAAGACTAGAGCATGCTGGAAAAAGAGACACTGCTTCTTCGCATTGGATAGGAAGGATGCCATACTTCGTGTGTGGCATGGTATGATCGTAACCCTATGGCTCCTGTGTGCATCGCAACCCTACATCCAGAACACGTACCGGGAACGCGTATAAAACGAATGGCTGCTTCGCTGTCAGTCATAGTTGTACGTGTATCATCGGCTGGCTATGATCGAGCAGGCGAGCTGAAACGGCGAGAAGACCGTATAGTAGTAGTAAGTAGTAGTAGGAATTGATTCCTCTCCGCCTGTTTCAATCTGGTCCGTCACAACTCCGTTCCAGAGATACTATGCCGTTGCTGCTTGCTGCTTCCTGTAGAAGAACGCCCGTAAATGCGCTCTGACGCGCTTATGACGGTTTCAGTCGTGGCAAGGCTTGTTCTGTGGCTTGCTCGTGCATGGTTCAGGCACCACCGAAAAGACCGCGCCAGTATAATGCGCTGCGTCGATCTCGGCGTCAGCCATCCAGATCAACTGGTCTCACCAGCGTGGGTGTCTGGGAGTGCTACTGCTGGGGTGTCCACCAGCGTCACCAGGCGACACCAGCGGCGGTGATCTTCCACTGAAAGCTGGCTTACTGAAGTCCGTAAAAAGGAATTGCTAACTCTCTGTGTGTGGATAAACTGTAATGTTGTCGACGCAGTGCACAATGTAAGCGTCTTCAAGAACAATTTAAACACACAATATAATTTATAATATATGCAATGGTACAATTTATAATATAAGATCACGAGTTTACGGTTTTTACCATTCCCGCCATGCGCCACGAAAACATGTTGTCGATTCGAGGTCTGATCGTGCAACTGTTTTCGATGATATGGTTTGGGTACCGCGCAGATTGTTGTCGCGAATATTATATATAAAAGATGGAAAGTATATTAGACTGAGAGATTCGTGCCTACATTATAAAAGCTGCTTTCGAGTGTCGTTCGGATATAGGTATTAAGTCGAGACAGCAACGCCCTACCTTGCATCTCAATGCAACACGCAAAAAGAATATAAACTTGACGTTTTCAATTTCATCAATATGTGTCCATAAATACGGCCGCCGAACGACTTTACAACTGTAAATTAATTTAATAACTCTAAGACTATTTTAAAAGTGAACGTAAAATATTGGACATTTGATAATAAAACAACGAAATATTATATTACATATAAGACTAGCGGATTGAATTTTGAGTTTGCGTGATGTGAATGTTAAACTCCAGCTCCGGTGTTACCATTACCCGTATATCGCAAATGCTGTTCACTCTGGGTATCCCTTCTTCATCAAGTGTGTAAACGTGGTCCTCCTTCAAACACACAACGGAGCATTTAGGTACATTTCTTCTCCGCATTATCTGAACCTAGTTCTCTGAGTCATATGGCCCATAAAGTTTAAGCTTAGTGGTTTCGAGTATAACGTTTTTAAGATCTAAAACTGTTGTTGACCCGTACAAAGAACGTCCGATTCTTTCGATACTTTGATATCCATGAAACAGTGTGCTTGTCTATATTTAAGTCAATTATTTTCTCTCGCTAAGTTCTGCTAGCACTTTGTTTCGCATTTAGCACCGAGGTTGACAAAAGAAGGCGTTTTAAAACTGTGCACCGATGATGAACCCATATATGGGAGAACATAGGTGTTATTTTTTTTACAAAATTTGTTTAATGTGAGTATCCCTCGCGCAATTATTTTTGTTGTACACACGCATCTATGTGTAGTGAAATGGTGCAATTCCAACGCTCCAACGAGACCCTTAGTCTAGACGGGTCTTCAGCGTTGCATAGTATGTCACATTATGCCCTAATGTTTCGTGGACTAGATTGTATATTTGGCACATCTTTAACACGTCTGCTCAACAGTTCGTCAACAGCCCTGCAGCGATTGAGTTAGTATATATGATTCGGCTGCCCCGTGGGCTGCCCCTCCCACATAGTCTGTATCAAACCGGCTAGTTTTGGAACACTATGTGCAATAAACATATCTGATCAAATAAAAAGACAGATGTTCCTCTGGCATTACTTCTTTGTCCATCTAGGCATTTAAACTGATCGGCGACATCGGGATTATAGGAAAGAAGTCCGATGCTTGGCAGAAGAGAAGGTAGCGGGACTTTACTAAAAGCCCGAATAGGTAAAGTTCGAGCAAGCACGACCGAGACAAAGACTGAGCTGACAACACGACTTGCGACCTATTTTCCTTAAGAATGTGTTATTTTTTTGCTGAAAGTATTTATTCGATAAATGCCACTCCCTCTTATTTTTCTTTGTTTCTTTCTGGCAAATGTTGGCACGCTCTCTAACGTTGTATGGCATATTAACCGATAGTTAAACACAGCAAAAGTATACATGGCAAATTATATGTTTACTCATTTCTCCAACAAATAATTAGAGCGTCACTTATTTTATAACTAAGATGAGTAGAATGAGACCGGCCTTAGGGCCTGGATTCTTGTCTTCGGGCTTAGTTCAGAGTTTAGCAAACAATACGAAGTTTCTTCCCTTAGTGTGTGAAAAAGCCTAGCAGGTAGTATTAATATATACATTTATTTCGCTCGAGCTGAGTATATGCGTAAAGTCAGTAACGTTTATATTGCATTTCGTTCACTGTCGTCCCACCACGAGAGACAGAAGTACAGATATCTTTGCTGCATAGCTAAGCAATTAACTGTGTGATACTTAGCGCGTCGGTGCGAGCCGAGCCGGGCCGACTCGCCGAGTATTGAGTTCATTGCCTCGTGGAAGTCTCTACGGAAAACACCAGGTGTTGGAAACCATGTACTCTGTCCGCTCTCTCCGTTGCCTTCCGCTTCCGTTCATTAAGAAATTAGGGGTAAGAGGCAAGGTATTGGGCATGCGCAATCTCTGCCGAGGCACTTCTTTCATTGAAGGCGCAGCCCGACATTATGTTCACACAGCGACTTCTTTCCCTGATAAAAGGCAAGGTATGCGCTTCAGGTATAATGTGAAGCACCTTTTAAGTGAACGCACCAACGCCGCTTTCGTTAGACGATTCCACACAACTGCCCACGTACGCCACTGTACGCCAGTTTTGGTAGAGACTTCAGCATAGAAAGAGAGAGAGAGAGAGAGACGCACAGCTGCATCAATTAAGAGCCTCAGAGAACATTTTGTACTCCCCTATAAAAACAGCTAGGGTTGAACTCACTTTTCATCGAATCAGCGCCGAAAAGGACGTTTCCAAGAAATAGATTTGTAGAAGGCCAAGATATGGAACGAAATGACCGAACTCCACTGATTGATCGCAGTAATGAGCGTCACGTCACGGCTTGCGAATCGCCCTCGACTTCGAAACTTAACGGCGTTGGTATTACGCCAGTTAATCTGCAACCCCTTCGAGTGAATTTACTTCTCGACCATAGTAGCAATGCGCTAGTTGGCTCAGATGTCCAGGTGTGAGTCACTAGGATCTCATTAGCGTACGTCGCCATGACGGCATTCTGCAACTCTTGACGCGAATGACGCGGACACAATCAGCAAGAAGAATGATAAACGACACGCAGCTCTATGGATCTTGTTGAGGAATCCCAACATTTTGCTTTATTGCCTCGAAAACCTCCCCCGTTTTCCGTCCACCAATAAACAACGTGCAACACGTTGTTGAAGATACAAGATGAAACTCGTTAAGTAGAGCGCGATTACCCTCTATAAAACCTCGGAACGAAGTTCGGATCACGTCTGTCGTCTCTATGGCGTTAGCGAAATCACAAGCGGACCCAATATAGCAAGCGAAGAGGACAGCTAGCGGACAGACTACGGTACTACTAAGAAGTCGTACTTTTCAGCCTTGCCATAGGTTGAAAACGAACCATGTATTGCGGCAAGAGGCCCGTCTGCTGCTAAAAAAGGCAAACAGAGATGTTTCTGTTCAGCGCAGAAGAAGCGGAACACCCGTATTCTGCGGTTGAACTGTGAGTCACAACTGAATGAAGACGGCTGCCTGCACCTGAACCAGCAGGTAAGCCAATTTAAGATGACCTACGCAAGGAACAGCTCTAGCCAGCCCGTTGCTCTGCCCCATTGCATTCTGCGCCTAATAGTCCAAGCAGCAGCAGCAAATTTGCGCTGGCTTAGCTGACAGTGCGCTGCAAAGCTATGCGAAAGCGTAACGTTTTAATCAATGGTGGTTGGTTCTTTCGAACACAATGCGTGCCTGGACGCACCTAATTGATACACGTGCACCGATTTGTGTTTTCGTCGTACTTACAATACGCCCAACGTAATCATCTGCGCCCGCTGACTAGATAACAATAATCACGGTATCCACCAATACGCAGCAACAGCAACAACAACAACAACAACAACAACAACAACAACAACAACAACAACAACAACAACAACAACAACAGCAGCAACAACAACAACAACAGCAACAACAACAACAACAACAGCAACAGCAACAACAACAACAACAACAACAACAACAACAACAACAGCAACAACAACAACAACATCATTTCACTTAGTTAATTCAGATTGTGTTCGAGGGCCGTAAAGTGAACTGTCCTCGAAAGCCTCGATTTGCCTTGGCAAACTTTGGTCGGTTCGTTGAGAGTGGCCACTGTAGCCATACATACATACATACATTCAACACATCTCGTTGTTTCACCGGCGACGCAGCCCATGTTGTTTCCGGCCGTGTCGGGTGGCATCATGCGCTGGCCAAATCTCGCATAACAATAGACGTCGAAGCGGCGCGTGCATTTGACGGATTCTTGCCCGACCTTGGAATGAGTTGAAAGCTGGCTAGGCCTCACTCAAAACGACGTCGATACAGATAAACGACAGGCAGAGAGAACGATAGGGCGGGGGGGGGGACACAATAGAATCATGAAAAGGAGTAAGCGGGATAAATATAGTTTGTTGTTTGTCTGTGCGTGTGTGCGAGAGAAAGAGAGAGATAGAAGAGCGAGCGAGAGAGCGAGAGCAACGACACAGAGTCAGCGAAGGTCAAGGTGCCCCCCCCGGATAACGGAGGCGTGGCGTGATGTTGCGGCATGAAGCAGTCTGCGTGCATCGCACGCAAGTACGCTGGCAGTCAAATTGCTGGAGTTCACTCAATCGACTCATTCACTACTAACTAACTAACTAGCTAAGCCAGCAGCAGCAACAACACTACGTGCCGTTCCCAGCGTACTGGAAGATCGCGGATCTCTGCTAACAAGCGACACGATCGGTCGCGTAAGACACGCAACCGGAACTACTAATGAGTTGATGGCACGTTGATTGACTCTCACTCCTTTCGTACGAGCGCGAGACGTTTGCACGAACACGGAGGAATCTGTTGCTACAGCTGCTTACGTTAAACCCGCAGAATACGTTTCGTCGGTATTGCAGTTAAAAAAAAAAAAAAAATATATATATATATATATATATATATATATATATATATTTATGTATATAGTGTTCCAGAATTCGCTCAACAAACTTTAGAATCTAGTGCAACTCGGCAACAAAAAAAAATACAATGAAACTAGAGACGAAATCTGTTTGAAAAAATGAGTAATTGAGCGTGAAAGCCAAAATAAAGAATTGCAAAGAGTTTAATTTCTTGAGAATTATATTTCATACTACAATTGTTGTGCTTTGTGCTAACGATTAATAAAAGATGCAAACTCTTCTTCCAAACACGTTCCAGGTATGATGGGCTTGTCGATAGGATGACTAGGAATCTCGCAAACGCAGATTTAGTAAATATACGTCAAGATGAAAAGCTTAATACAACTATTTTCAGTAATTTAGATTTTTATTAAATAAAACATTTCGCGCCTCGTTATATTGGATTTTCTTTTGTTAAGTTGTACTAGACCTCAAGGTTTGTTGGACGAATTCTGAAGCATCATGTATATATAATTTATTTTATTTCGTCAGATATTGATAGTTTGCTTAATATATATATATATATATATATATATATATATATATATATATATATATATATATATATATATATATATGGCGTCAGACGCCACGCCTACCGGTTCGATCTGTACTGTATCGATATTTCGTCTACCATCAGTTGTCTGCTTTAGTCGTTGTTGTTGTTGTTGTTCCTGCTGGTAATGCTGAGGGTGCTGGAGCTGGTGTTGAGCGGCGTGAGGGTAGTGGTAGCTTTGTCGGTTAGATGTTAGCAATGTCATTCACTGACAGATGCGGTGTACTGCGATCATCTTCATTGGCGATCAGCAGTCGCAGTCGTCGTGGTCTCGACGTTGCTTCACTATGTACTGTACTGAGAGCTGAATTCGAGACCACCCTCGGCTAGAGAGCGGCAACGTGCGTGCGGGCAAAACGTTGAAATGATGATGATGATAATGATGATTATATAATGATAAATATGATTATGACAATAGTAGCAGCAGCAGCAAGGAGAACGTCAACAGAAACCGGCGTTGCTGTGGACTGGCAGAAAAAATGTATGGTTGTCATCTTGGTGGTAGTGGTGTTGTTGTTGTTGATGATGATGATGATGGTGGTGGTGATGCTGATGTTGATGGATGTTGATGGTGGTTGTTGTTGTGGTGGTGGTGATGATGGTGGTGGTCTGCTGCTGCTGCTGCTTCTGCTCCTTACCGCCTGCTTTATATTTACAATCATCTATAGTATTAGTGAGAACAACAACAAGGCAGCCGTTCAGTAAAAGCATGTTCCCACATTCTTCATCATCTTTTTGTGTTCTCTCCACATATACCGCCGTGTTGGTTGGTTGTCTTCCATCTGTTGGCACCCCCGCACCCCCGGCTCCCCGCACCCCCGGCTCCCCGCACCCCCGGCTCCCCGCACCCCCGCTTCTTCGCAGCTACCTCCGTCCGCCCCACCGACGACTGCCGGGCCGCGCGACCGCCAGTCGTTGCCTCAAGATTTGCGTTGTGTGTCACCTACGGATTGTATTGACGAATGTGATCATCTGTTGATGATACCGAAACCCTGTCTGTTGGGTGAGTGTCGTCGTGACATCGACAACGCGACAACGACAACAACAACGCGAGAGGACGCCAGGCGACGACGGCGACGACGACGACAACAACGACAATTGCAACGCATACTTTTGCGCCAGACGGCTTCTGCTAGTCAGAGGCAAGCGGAACCGCTTCTGTCCTTAGATCAACAGAGATCTCTACACCGTCGACAATTCGATGCGATCCATCTTGGTCAGATTTCCTTGCCGTTGTAGTTGTTGTCGTCGTCGCGTTGTTGTCGTCGTCGTCGTCGACATCTCGTCACCTTCCGCCCACCAAAGCAAAAGCGGCAAGTCGACAGACAACTTGACATCCGGATGACGGGTTGGCAGTAGTCAACACATGGCCTAGCTTCATCGTCCGTCGTGCTATGCATTTATGACCAAGCCTAGTGTCGAGCTTGTGATGATGATACGCGAGTATAGTATTACGGCAAAGGCAACAAAGACAGCGATCGAGAGACATGTCACGGTCGGCCGTAACGTCAGCAGTGACGACAATAATAATAATAGTACAATAGTACATATATATATATATATTTATATATATATATATATATATATATATATATATATATATGTATACAAAATAATATAGTTATAATATTAATCAGAATTATAGTGAGGTACTAATTATAAACTCAGCAAATAAATATTGATGTTATTGATAGCGAATAATTAGAAACTCGGGCGTTCCCCACCGGCGGTGATTGATTACAATGCATAAATGATGATATTCAGTCAAAAACAAAACTTAGCGACCATTCCGTAAATCCGGGCGCTCAACGCGTTCGTGTTTCTTACCTCAAGCGTGTTCGTTGGCTGCTCGACAATGTGACGCTCGTAACTGATGTGAACCGGTTTAGTGTTCGTTCACAGTGCTGAGCACACGAGACCGGGGCCCATTTGCACTGAGCGTTTACCTCTTGGAGATTGCTTACGGCGACTTCTACTACTCGTACTTAGCCCGTGCGTGGCTGGGTGGGTGGGGGGTGGTAGCGTTGGCAGCTTGACAGAGGATCTCGAGCTGTGCGGCACGCTATGCGTCCGGAACGGCGTCCGAGGTACCTAGACAACTCGGCTGCTGCTCCCGGCCAGCTAGCGTAGGCGGAAGAATGGCGTTAAAGTGGCGGCCCGCTTCGATGCTGACACACCCACTGGCCGTGTACGGCCTACCAAGCCTACGGCTTCCGATTTAGCAGCAGCAGCAGTAGCAGCCGCGTACAAAGACGTCCGCCCCTACGCCTGCATTTCCCGCCTACCGCTCCTGCTCCTCTCGCCCTTTGCGCCTACTCGCCGCCGCCCCCGCCCCCCCCCCCCCCCCCCCGCACCCCCGCCGCTACCCCACTAAGGCAAAACTAGCTACTAAGCAGCTCGTCCATCTCTACAGCCCAGTGGCTGTAGCTCGAGTAGCAGCGGATATTAGACCTAAGCTAGTCGTCGAGTTCAACGTCGGAGTGGCAGCAACAGTTGCGCCAGCGACGACGACAACAACAACAACAATAACAACGCTTTTGAAGCTCCTTAGAATCGCCGAAGAGCGGAAAGACTCAAGATGGGGTCCCCTACAGATGGGGTCCCTCCAAGATGGGGTTGACGCTTCGGATAGCACGGACGACAATACCATATAGAGGATGAAAGAGTGGAAACAAAGAGTTTGCGTTGAGTTTGGCGACTGTCTACTGAAGAATGAGAGAAAATTTGGTGTGTGTGTGTTTTCGTCAGGATGAACAGTAGGAGCACAAAATAGCGAGTCTGTATGTTACAAGAACTTCTTGTTGCTTACCTAGTTTTCAGATATAGATCCATCGATGTATACCTTTCGGCTACTCCCGACGCTGGTTGTCACCCTCTAAAGTGACGGTGCACGAAGGCCAAATGTTCCGCATAAGACTAGGAAGAAACGAGAGAAGAGAAGTAACCGTCGTATGATGGCCATGTACATAACACACAAACATACATCTATGCACATAACAAATATACACGCAAGCGTACATACAGATGCCCAGCTAGCTTGGCCTCTCTCCGTTGAGACACGTTGAAAAGACACGGGAACATTTTGGTTATCAGCATCAAGTCTATGTTGTTTTCTTCTTTTTGTTTTGGTTGCTCTACTTCTTGTTTTATTTCTTTATTTGCTCTCCAGGGAGTTGTTGTTGTTCGCATAATACCCGATTATAATCACGGTTGCTAGAATAGTTAATAGGAATACGCAATTCCCGCGTCAAACCGGTTTCTAAACGTATGCGCTATTTCCAGCGACGACGTTATACACATTGCGGTGTCGATCGACCAAGCTGTGCTGTCGCCTTCGTGGAACAAGCCAAAGTATAAAAGTACTTCGGTCTCAAAATGACTACCAGTTCTATACTTTAATTTTTTAATATCTGATGGCATACTAATAGTTGAAACGCTACACCTATCATGGAGACTATGCCCCAAAGTCCAGCTGTGGAGCAAATTTCATGACGCCCGCCTGAAGGACGCACAAAGAACAAGAAACCTTATCCGACTATATCTACGTAACTCTCTATCCGTCAATTTAGCCCCCCCCCCCCCCCCCCCCCAGCCCTTTCTTTTCAAACAGCGGTAACGCTTTTTCAAGAGAGAGAGACGCGTCACAGCCTGTGGTCGACATTTGAGTTATCACAGTGCATAACTATCGTCAATAGTTTTACGATTGACTACAGCAAAGCGATGGAACAGAACACCCACTAAAATCCAGTCATCCTGTGTGCTCCTTGTCCTCGGAGCACACAGCACGACTCGGAGCGGCAGTACTGTTCTCGGAGATTACGCCATCTGGCCACTTTAACTTGCCAGGCTAAGCTTGCTCAATTTGGCGCAGCGTTTATTTTTTACAGCTGCGGAGTTAAATTGTGCGAACCTTGTTACATAGACTAGGATTCATAAAACCTTGAGAAACGCCTCTGTGGGAACTCGAGGCGTGTCAGAGGAATTCCCAGTCCTCCAGGGTCCTTCCGAGAGAGTAATAGCTCGCGTTCAGTATCTAAAAAGGGGAGCAGAACCTCACGTCGACAGGGGTGCACATACGTCATATGGCGAGGTCAACTGCGGAGTAGGTATTTCTAAAAGCAGTTGCGCATGTGAGTAGCAAGAGAAGCAAGGGTGTTTAAGGCTCTACCATTTTCTGAGATTAGGGAGTACTGATGAGAAGAATTTCGAAGCTAGCCTTTTTTTTACTCTTACATCTCAGGGAATTTCTTGATAGAGGAGAGCACAAAAGAACTTGTGTATGGCTGCTGGGGACGTCGTACCACTTGCGTATACAATGCTGAGCGCCATAGGCCACTGTGACTCGTTGAGAAGGCGGTGTGTTGTAGGCCTGATAGTCGTAAGTTCCGTAGAGGGGATGTAAAATATAGCATGAGCTATCGACTACTGATGCTAGGAGGCGACGCCGAGAATCGGTCGCTCTATTAGTCCACGAAAAATTCTTCGCAGTTTTACTAAGGCTTTGCAAGCCTTACTAAAACTGCGAGTTTTGCAGCATAGACACACACACATACGCCAATCCAAGGCCCAGCGTGCAGAGGTATTGTCGAAGGTACCCTCGAAAGCTCCTACAAGTTAACCTACAAGTACGCCCTCATCACGGGTGGTTGTGATTCCAGTGCCAGATCGTCTGCGCAGGCGACTAGATAGTATGGGAGTCGAAGTGCTCCATCGTAAGCTTTTTTCCATACGAGAGTCCCAGGTGGACCCCGGCTGTGACTGCATAGTCCACGACTTTGTGGACGCTCGATTTTTCAGGTACGATTCTCGGATATGTCGCAGGTAGGGGGATTCTTTGTCCACACGTGCTTTGTATGGTTTTCCCCAAAAACGCGTTGGACGCGTTTTTAACATCTGAGCGAGTGGCCAAGAAATGCGGCCGGTTTGCTCTTCGCGAATGTCTCTATGCTGCAGTTATGTTTGGCTATTTGTTGCAGGCTTAATGTGTAAAACGTAAGTCTCGAAAACCGTGCTTGTTTTCCGGCATCGCCTCTTTGTCTTCTAGCCGTCCGTTGATAATTTTGTCAGCTTGGGGTACACATGAAAGCATACATTAGTAGAAATTGGTTCAAAGCTAAGCTTTCCATTTTCTCAAGCTTTTCATTTTCCTTAAAAAGCACGGGTTTAGGCTGGGGTCTTCGCGGGAAGTGCGCAGTTGTAGTCGATTGAGCATTTTTTGCTGGTAGTGGCGGATGTGCCTATTTTTTGTTACGTACGATCTCATTGCTTTTGCCGCAAGAGTTTTTGTCGATCCTTTCGCACAATGAATTGTGCGAAGAGATCGACGCGAAAGTTAACGATCTGCTTACAACTGCGCTTACAATACATGCTCGTTGTAAGCGGTGGCAGACCCTTAACTTTTCGGCGCCACCAGCGCACGGGACCCTACTGGCTATCTTAGGGCGTAAACGGGAGCTAGATTCATTGACGGTTTACTCTATCAGAGATTTCTACTGGCAAGTATTCAGTGAGATGAGGTACTTTTCTTTTTAAACGCTTTCTGTACGCAGGAGTTATTTTGCCTGGAAAAGCTTTGCCGTTCTGTGAATAGAAAGGGCGCTATGAGGGAGCTAAAATGACGAAGAAGATCTTTTGTTGTAGGTATTTGCCGGATATGGCTTTTTGTTACTTGTACCGTCGGTTATTCGACAAATTATTTCTTCTGGTGCAAAGGTAAAAGGTCTAAAGTATATGCATATGCCATTAACAAAAAGGCATCCGGGAGTATTTATGAGCTCTAGATCTACTTGGGCCGCCAATTCTAGGAGTGTCTCTCTCATTCCTTGAGTTGGAATGTCTTCGGCAGAAGTTGTTGGCTATATTGAAGTGCATTTCCACAAGAATCTTTCCATGGTCGCGGCTATATATATATATATATATATATATATATATATAGCCACTCCGCCGAGCGTATGCAACGTTCTGCATCAAAAATACGTACGTTTATATCACGTATCTCACTGTTACACGTATATCTTATCTAGAACTCAAAGAACACACTAATCACGCAAATAGTAGCGATAAAGGGATCTGTGCTGCTTATCGATTGAACGAGAATGAACGGTGTCGCCTATCGAGATTATCACCGCAACTGGACCGCTCCTCTGCCCACCCGAGGTCGTTTTTAGGCCGCCATACTCAACGGCCCCGCAGAGCTGGCTCTAGGTGCCTGCCCACGAGTTGTTTTTTTTTTGGCGTTCTCGGCAAGTCTTTTGTACCTTACCAAGTATGATAAATACAGCCGTTTCGACGTTCCGTTACGCCTAAACTACAGGCTTAATTACAACGTATGCAAATGCCCCAACATGCCTTGCTCCTGTCTACAACGCGCACGCGGTTTGTACTCGTGTTTAGGGTGAAGTAAAGTATTGTTCGTCATTTTGGTATACCATCGTACCTAATTAAACTAAAATTTAATTGCCACGGAGACGTTTAATGAAGTAATTGCTGGTTCTCAAATTGCAATGCAACTTAGTGCATAACAAAGTAGACCGAAAGTTCAAAGAAGAAGAGCCAACACACGCAAACAAACCTATTGACCAGACCTATAATAATAAGAAGATAACACCTACGCATTATAATCATATCAGAAAAAAGATGAACATTGCATACGAGCTACCACATGCGCCTTTTTCCATTGGTGGAAAAGGCTTGGAACGTACGTTTGTGCAGTGGAAACTCATTTAGGTAGGATGCAGCAGTCTTGTCCCCATACAACAAGTTTCCTGGTCGTTCATCGGTCTGGGAAGAACGCGTTTTTCTGGTGAAGCGTGTATTTGTAATGGAAATCTGATATCCGTGTCTTGTAGGAGAAGGAGGAATCCACAGGACTATTATCTTAATACTTTGAGTAGTAAGAGATGTAGACCCAGAACGTTTGAGATCCAGAGCGGCTTTCGCTTGTACCTGGCAACACGAACAACAAGCAGATTGAAGCATTCTATGATTCATTAGAAGAGCCGCTAATAAAAAGCAGGGACACGACTACACTCGAGGATATTAGGGTCCATCTGTCACGCTGATAGACAACAGATAGGTTGATATGGTGCCGGAATCTTATCGTAATAATCTTAGTAAGGAGCGGCGGTGCGTAGGCTGCTTAGGGTCTTCTCGCTAGAAAACGGGGCGTTGCCGTGGCAACCACGCACACAAAACCAGCTACTACTGGTTCGAGCCTTAGACGTGCTAGAATTGATTCTGTTGGATCTGGTGAACGTCGTCCCGTTGCTACGGGACTTTCTAAGTGTGTTTTATTTACAATATCGTATGTGTATAACAACATTATAGTCCCATACCTCATACTTGCTTTGTTATATAAAGCGTACATTAATCCAGAAGGCAAAACGCACTAACACAGCAAATTTACAGAGTTGCGTGCCATAGGCAAATCTTATCTTATTAGGATCGCCTAAAAATTGTTCAGGTTGTTAAGACACAAAAAGTGCCTTCCCAATATAAACACGCAAGTAAATGTAGTGAAAATATTTGCGATAAGTAAGGCCTTTACTGGCAAGCTACGTAATTGCACATAAAAAAAATATGTGGAAAATTGCGTTCAGGTGCTATTCTAAGCGAAAATAACACTCGTGCAGGGTTATTCAAAGTGGAAGTGGCTAGATCTACGTCTAGGTTCCTTGCTTTTTTATCCCCTACTGCTGTACGAAAACTTACAGCCGATGTAATAGAGATACTTAAATAATAAAGTTTATATTTAGTAAACAATTGTTTTATAAAGAATATATAAACACATTCATACACGTGTGTGTAATATGCTACTCTTTATCCTTGAGAGGAGCAGCGACTACAACAAAGCCAACTCTTGTTGCTATCATAAGTGTGCTTACGATTTTTTTAATGATTTTCCGTAAGGCTATTGCCCGTGTACGGTTTTTTTTTATTTTAATTTGCAATTGCGACTATTATGTTGTTGTCACTGTATTCATTTGACAATAATGCCTTTGCCTACAAGACAAAACGCCATTATACTATATCGTCTTCCGTCTGTTGATACAATGTGATTTGATGCCACTTTAGGGCGTGCGAAACGTGGGTACACAGTAGACTAAACAGTAGACGCAGTCCGGCAATCTGCGGGACGTTTGAATCGATGATGAACGGCAAACAAAGCAGTCATTTAGAGCTGGCGACCTCTGGAAATTGATAGGAGATTCTAGGCAGATCGGCACTATCGTCTAAGTGCTGACCGAGAAACGACTAAGTGATTAGTACAGTGGGTAGGTTACACCGGGCGGCAAACCTTGGCGGCCTGCCTGGACGTTTTCGGTTAGTGTTGGTGTGCCATGTCTGATATCGAACGGCCTTCGTTCCAAGTCGAAAGTAATCGAACACCAGCCATGGTGTCCGATGGTGAGGCAACTGCGTTTAAGGCATTTTAATAGGAATCAATTACTATTGTTAGCGCTCTTCGCACCCGAGGAGCTCCAATTGAGATTATAATGTTATTGTGTTTTCCAAGAACAACCCCACGTTACAAGATTGCGGCTAAGCAGGCGACTGCAGAAGAAACCGAATCGCGTATATCTATACAACAGAGCGGACGATGCACGATAAAGTGCACTGTATGAGGACTTCAGAACTAAACGAGACACGAGACAAAATCGCCAATTTGGACGATCCTCGTATTCGATATGATGCGTGCCTTGAGCTCCAAACTCTCCAATATGCCATTGCGAGCATCATTTCTCTGAGGCCGGCAAAACGAATAAACTGGTTAGATGCCGGCTCTTTCTGTACGGCTTCATCAATCACAGAGCAGCAGGTCGAGTAATCGGTTCTTCTCTGACGAGAATATATTCACCGTAGGCGACACTTTCATACACCGGCAAACATACTATTGGCTTGCCCACGATCCAGAAGGTGTCCCTATTGTGGGATAAGCGACGTGATAGCACGTAATATGTTTTTTTTTAAAGGCCGAACCATGCACAGAAAGTTTATTTGTTGGTTTAAAGGTACCGTTAACAAACGTCTGTGTCTATCCGGAAATGTACAGCATTTGAACCATGCAACATCTGGCTGCACCATATATATATATATATATATATATATATATATATATATAGACGTCACTCGCGACGATTTCCTCGTGGCTAGATAAAGTACGAGCTATCGAGCCCGGTGGCGTGGTGGGGGCATGCGTCTGCGCCTCGCGACCGGCGGAGACACATACACACCACCCTTGCACCGATTTGTATTTATGGGGGTAGTCCGTCTATGAAGCAATCCCGCGAAAAACAGTCCTATGGACGTTAAATCTTGGCTGAGAGTCAGCCCTGAAAGGATTTTTTTTAGATAGAGTACAAGCTGTTAGTTAGCCAATTGCGGTGAGCGCGCTTGCTTCCGGTCTGTGCTGCTCTTTCTTTTTTTGCAAGCAAGGCTGTGACTGACTGCAACTAACCGCTATGTTTTCACCAAACAAATATCGTCTGTTGGTGGTGGATGCGGCTTGTTGTAACTGTCTGCCGTGCAGTTGCTGCAATGCCGTGTTCGGGTGGATGCCGCTCAGGCCTATCGTGTGTCACTTGCGCTTGAGTTATCTGTTTATTTTCAATCGCATGTTTCGTTGGCACTGCTTGTGAGTTGTACGTCGTACTGCCTAGTACTATATGATTGAAGCCGTGGTCGACTATTTTGGTTGGTTGCCGTGTTTGCTGGGCCGGCGCGACTCCATCTCGAGTCAGTCTGTTTGTCGTCCATCGTCGCTGTCGACCAAGACAGAGAGAGCAGTAGTCGAGAAGGGTCCTGCTTTACGTCGCCCGCGTCTCCCGCCGTTCACCGCCGCACTCAACGTGCAGCAACGTACAGCTCAACGACAAAACAACAGTAGCATAAAAACTGACCACACGAACTGGCGCAGTGGACGTTGGAAGTAGGCCACTACGCTGCGCTGCCGCCACGACTCCGGACTACTCTCCGGAGGACGACAACCTGCTGAGAACCACGAACGCGGTTAGAAAATCACGCGTCCGCAAGCCGCCCCACACCACCCCCACCACCACCCAGTGCTCACCAAGAATACTACACGCTACACGCCACAAGTCGTCCGTGAACGCTGTATGGAGGCGGGGGGGGCATTCAACCCCACTAGTCCCCTTTCATTATCGGCTCGTGTATAGGCGTTAGCGTTGGTGTGTTGGTTGTTTTAGTGCGGCCTTGTACACAGCGTGTGTATGTGCGTATCCGTGCCTATCCGATACGCGTATGTTTTTTTGGGGGTAGGCGTATGGTAGGCGGTCTTTTGCTGGGCTGCAAACAAGCTGATTAGTCTAGTAGTTCCAGCCGAAGACCACGAACGTTGCGTCAATTTTCGTTAGCTACCAGCTAAGCCAATCTAGAGATCCACTCTTGTTAGTGTTACACTGTGTTATATGTACAGTACAGTTCAGTTGTCTGACAGCCTCTTCTCGAGTGATGACCTCTCGCTTTGCTGCGTCTGGCTAACTGGAGCCAATAGGAGGCGACTGATTAGTCAGCAGGGCGGTAGTTGTCTAGTTCGCCGGACATTTTATTCGAAACGCTACTAATCTGTTATGGTCACTGCGTTACTGTTTCGATGAGATAATTCGCCGTCGTTTCACGCCGATCTTGTTGACCACGACAACAATGACCTGGGGAGGAGGAGGAGGAGGGGTCAGTGGGAGTGGGGGACGACGATGACGACAAGAGCGACAAACTTATCTGAACCACGGATAATTTGTAGTCGAATGCTGGTCGGATGTATGCATTTAGCCTGCAGCTAGCTTTCTGAAGGCGATGTTGTGGACAGAAAACCCTCAGCGAGTATTTTAGGACTCATATATTTTGGCGAATCATGTGCAGCATATGCAGGAGGAATGTGGCGGTCTATGTCGGCCTTCATGGAGCACCGCTTTATCATACATAAGCCATGCTGCGGCGTCCCGCAGCGTGGGCTATCAGTGGCAAAAAGTCAGTTTTTCTACGACGAGGGGCATGAGCTACACCACAGGACCATCGTTTAGGCCACACAGAGCGCATGCGACGCAGTAATGTTGACAAGATGTCAGCCAACTATCGACACCAACATGGGCATCTATTTACATGGTTAAGCAGGAATAGCTAACCATTATATAACTGTGCAGCGTTTCTGTGTAGCAACAGTCCATTAAACCAATGTGCATGCCTTAATATTGGTAGGGAACGAGAAGCAAGATCAAATCCGTCGTCTTTCTTTTGGTAAGTGTCGTGACTACAAGGTGAACGTCCTTTGCTGCGTCGTGTTTTTTTTTAGGGAAACGCTTAGTGGCTTTGGCAAACGTGACGTTTCTAGATTTTTAGAGTATGTCCGTGAGAGTTTAGCAATTGCGTTACGGAACTGCGGCAGCTTTGAAGCCGTAAAGGCCAGCAAGAAGTTGCTTAGAATGCAACTTCATTCTGACCATATATATATAAGCAAGCGCAAAACTGTGCAGGTTTGCTAGGTGGTTTATGCAAGATGCAGCGTTTCTTAATGATGCTTTTCTACCACACGCACTATAAATAGCGAACGCAAATGAAACAATAGACCCTAGACACTGTCATTGCTGGCATCCCGGATCCCAATTTGACTACTCAAAACGGCGTATGCGTCATTATATGTTCGTACTTATTTCTACGACGACAAACGCGAGTTTACGGCTGACGATCCGAAATTATGTAGTTATTTTTTATTGAAGCTGTCGTTTTTAAGAGCTGCGCTTGGCCACTGCGTGGTGGTAAGAGTTATTGTCAATCTGTTGCACGGCCGTACGAATATAAACACAAAGTGTAGTTGCCGGATGTGACGGTAGGTGTTTGATAGATGACGATGGGTCGAAAGAAACTGCAAGAAAATCTGGTATGATCGATACAGAGTTGGTAAATTTTACACATTTATATTTACCCATATATATATATATATATATATATATATATATATATATATATATATATATATCTATATATATATATATATAAATAAACATACCTCCCCTCTTAGGCTTCGTTCTCTAATGGTCCAGATATCCACATAACAGTACTATGTGCCATTAGGAGAAGTAGCGAGCGCCTAACGGATCATATGGCCACGGTCACTCACGGGTTTCCCCACTCCGACGTGCTTGCCCCAACACCTGCAAACCCATTTTATTAAAGCCGCGTCATCTGTTGACGTCGTAAGCGCTTTCTGTTATTTTCTGTACCTGGCGAGCTCGGCTTTGTTTTTCATCACTGCCGTTTCCTCGGCGAGCCTCCATGCTAATGCTGTGCTGCATATTTACTCCACAAACATCCTCATGTTACTACTCGGCGGGTTTGGTGTTTCGACTACTCGTTGCTCTTCTCCTCTAGCCTATCTCAATCTTAGCAGTGCTATGGCGGTTGTTCCTGCCTGCACTAGTCTCTTGCATTTCAGGCGAGTATGCTCGGAATCATTGTCGATGCCGTCTACACAGTGCACGCAAGTTTCCGAAGGAGCTTTGCCTATACGAATGAGATAGCTCTGAAAATCACCGTGGCCAGTAGGACGCTGCATAAAGAAAAGTTTATTTCCCCCGCCGGGCGGTCCATCCATTTTTTATGTCCGAATTGAGCAGGCGAAGTGAACGGCCCGGTGAACCTGAGGGGATGGTATTCCATTCTTCTTGTCACGAATGTATCGTTTTTCTCTCTCAGCTTTTTCGTTGGACTTAGGCCCCCCTTTCCACATCTTTCCCTTTTCGTTTACTATTGAGTCGCAATGTAGTGAACCAGCTCGGGTTAGAGCAACGTCGTTTTCAGTGTGTTCTGCAGCCAGACTGGTGCCGCTAAGGGCAACTGATTCGGTAATCGACCGGAGAGCCATGTTTGTTTTAATTATAATTCTTCCGCTCTCGTTGTTTAAGTAATGACGGTCAAGTCATCCGCGTAGGCAATCATTTTCACTCTTGCTTGAGCTTGCTGTCTCAGGGCGTTGTCATATGTTTGGTTCCAGAGCAGAGAGCCCAGAATTTACCCTTGTGGAACTCCTGCTGTCATTGATATCTCTATTGTATCAGTAAAACTCTTCTGTCTTCCAGGTACGCCAAGACGGTTCTTTTCTCACAAGGGTGTCTAGAATCCTTTTCCACGGCAGACCGTTAAACGCGTTCCTGACATTTAGAAGGGCTACGGCAAGACGATTTTGTTTGTATATTGGCACATCATGAAGCAAGTCAGCGTTGTAATTCGTTGTATTGCTGAAAGAACTAATCTGTTCTTCCGAAAACTGTATTCGTTGTAGAACACCATACTGTTCCTCAAACGTCTTTCTTCTTTAATTGCCTCATACTCTTTTGCTAGTGTGTTCAGGAGACATGGGTTTGTGCCCTCCGTTACCTTTGGAAATCAGGATTACCTCTGCCATTTTTCAGTTTCTAGGCGTTTTCCCGCTTGCCATCGTCTTGGTGAAAAACTGTCCCTACCACATATATGTGTTCTGTGAAAATAATTTTTACTGCCATAAGCGGAATGCTGTCGAGTCCCGGAGACTTTCCTAGTTTGAGCCTCTCTGCTGCCATCACTACCTCTGCGCGAGAGCTAGACGGGAATTGATCTTCCTTTGAGGGTGTCGCTCTCTTCTTGCGTGTATTTCCCTATTAAAAAGTGCATGTTGTAGAAAGAGGTTGTTAAAAATTTGTACGACTTTTTTGTCTGGCAGTGTAACTTTTGGGGCATGCCCGCCTATCTCTCTGACCTATGGCGTTTTTGAGCTCCCATTTTGCTTTGTTACAATCCGCCCGTCTTTGCGCTATGACTCTGTTCCATCAGTATTTTAGCTGGTAGGTAGTCTTTTTTGCGTGAGAACACATAGTAGCCCTGATGAGCATGCCGTGCAGTTCTTCTTGGTTGTGAGGATTGCTTTCTGGAGTTTGCTTTTGAAGACCTTTTCGCCCTTGATCCCGTAGCGCGTTTTGCTTCTTATAAGCAGCGTTTTTGCTGCAGTTCCATCGTGAACTTAACACAGTAGTGATCGCTGAGGTTTTCTCCCTCGGTGAGCCCTGTCCATTCCATCATTTTATTGGCCATTGTATCGTTGCATAGATCGACCGTTGACTGATGTCCAGCCTTCCGGAAGGTCGGGTCTTAGCCATCGTTTTTTACATACAGGCCCAGGCTGGCTGCTTATTCAATTGAGGTTCTCTCGCGTATCTACTCTTTTTCCAGTTAATTTGTATCAATTTGATCCTATTCATTGTTGTTGTGTAGAGGTTGTTCCTTTTTTTACGCTGACCCGGGCGGGTTATTTCAACCGGCCTCGTTATGGTGGAGATCACAAGCCACAGCAACTGTCAACGTATCTACAAGCGCCCTCTGCATTTTCGACTAGCGCCAGGCCATGAGGCTCATAGCTGCTTCATGGCGTTTCGGTGGTTCATACGAGGTGAGCTTCATACCGATATGAGGTTCACGGGTTTCACCATTTTCCTGGCTCCCGTGAAGCACTTTGCCCGGCGTATCTTAGGCGATTTGCGTGGATGTCGTTCGGATCAGTAGCCTAGCTCGCAGATCAACTAAATGATAATGATTTATAATATTACAATTACTAATGTACCTTAAACAGGGGTATACAGAAAAAAGTAAGTTAATTTACTATAAAAAAATGGTTGGCAATAAATGTTTTCTTATCATCGAAAGAACGGGGTTCATGCACGTAAGTCAGCCTCACACTGTGGACCACCACTTTGATGACGTCTAATGCACATCAGTACGTAGGGACACTTAAGCTGACGGGATATAGCAAGAGCTTTAAACAAGTTGTTTATTCGTGCTCTTTTCGTCTTTGAAAAGCTTAAAGGTCCCTCTGTTACGAACTCAAATACTCGCAAAAAACAGTCAGGCTTTTTCATGGCGGAGGTTGAGGCTGACGTCGAGTCAACTTCTTAGAACGCCATATCGCTGGTATTCCTCGGGGCAGGTACCAGGTGCACAGCCAGCCACCGTACGTTTGCTATTCGTCTCCTTCTAGTATGGCGGATCAATCAAATAGCACAAAATACAAATGGGGAAATTCTTTGAAACACATACAATACAATACGGGTGTGTTCTTATGAAGCAGACAGATGACGGGGGGAATACAAACGGGTAGTTCTTATAAAGCAGACAGATACCATTTCAGTACAGCACAAACAAGTCAGTTATATTACATACAAGTTTCAGTGCAGCAGCGAGATACTATGTGTATGTGCCGCGGTTATATGCCCTCCTCTATGTCGTGTCTTTATCACAAGGTGACTCGTTTTGATGACTCGCTTCAGTAATTTCCTGAAATGGAGAAGAGGAACTCTTCCACACCTTTGCCTTTTTCGTTCGTTCTCTTACAGGCCGCTCAAGTTAGAATCTGGGATTTAATATCTTGCTTTTTATTTTGGCTCGCCTCATGTTGCGTGTCGTGCTCAGTAACGCACTTACTATCCCGCTAATGAGCATGAGATTAATAGTTTTATAAAGCCGTTGTAATAACGTATGATCATAGTGTTGACAATTAAGCGACTTGTTTTGCCAGCAGAAACGCATCGATATCCAACGCGAGGGAAGTACAATGCAGAGTTGGGCACAATACACAGCCAAGCAAGTACCGTAACGTGCAGAGTATAATTACAGAGCGGCTATTATTAAGTGTATTTGCACCGGAAGGCCGCCACTA